>JASDQU010336660.1:0-12501 GCA_032191745.1 Picea mariana | reverse complement strand
GGTTTTTTAGTTATTATTTAAGCCTTTTTAATGTAATTTAACCAATTTTTAATGTAATTGGGAGTTATTGGGCTTTTTAAGAGCCTAATTCTTGGGAGGAAGTTGGAGATTGAAACCAACTTTCCCAACTATTTAACCAAGGCCATGTTGAGGCCATTTGGTCATGCTTGGAGAGCTTTTTGACGGTTTTGGAGAGCAGAGATGCTGAGGCAAAGCCAGGTCTAAGCCAGTTTGAGGCAGGAAAGCTGTTGAGGTAGAGATGTTGTCGGACGATTTCTGAGAGCTCGGGACATCAGTTTCAGGTGCCGTAAGTTGTGCAAGATTCTAGAGATCATGGCGAACAAGACCAGATCAGTCTAGAAGCCAATAGGCAATGTAAATATGTACTAATAAGATTTTGAAAATAAATCAAGAAGCCTCCCTCACAGAAAAAAGGCCCGAAGACGTAGGCAAAGTTGCCGAACTCCGTTATCAAACTTGTGCACTATGGTTTGTTGTTTTCATTGCATTTCAGATTCGCAATTATGTTAATGGATGTATAATGCGTTTTCTTTTCTCTCTCTTTCGTTAAGTTTCCCAATGGTTAATAAATGCATGCAAATAAAACTCAACCATAGTCATTTCGAAAAATTCTGACGGATCAAACCTAGTTGCCTATCTTTTTTAGGGATATACACAGGTGACTGCGGGGGTATACCGTAGTACCTAGGATAGACATCAGGCCATGCTTTACAGATTATACCTAGAGGGTTCTTCCGTATTCGAGTTGCACTTGCACCGGTAATTTTCTCTAGTGTTGGTTGTTGTAAATGTTCTTCCAATTAGTTTAGTGTTTTCTTGTCTTATCTTATAGGGACCTTTTTAGTGTGTGTTGTTTTTGAATGACTAGAATTCCCTAGAGTGTATTTGATCTTCTCACACAGTGGAGTATCACGAGTTTCACCAGTCATGAAGGCTTCTTGGCCTACCGCCGGTTACACTGGAGCCACCCCCGCCACCACTAAGGTGAAAGCTAGACCAACAAGGGTCTTTTGAAGTGACCGGGTCACAAGAAATTGTGCCCGAACAACATCCGGAGGAATCGACCATTTTAAACCTTGGAACGAAATATTTTGGTCTAGTTGAAACCTCCACCATTGATCTTTCAGCATCCACCATCATACTGATTGATCCTTATGAGTGCCAGACAGTGTCGCACACAACAATGGAAACAAATGTTGTTACTTCTTATGGGAATTCTTCAATTCCCACTACAATTGTCACCATAGGGGAGTTTCCACCTCCAAACCCACCATCACTGGTCTGAGCCACCATGGTCTCGACCACCTCTACATCACATAGTGGTCCGATACCGTCTCTGGCGGTGGCCACAACCCCTTTCCAACCAAGTGCGACAGGCCCTCCGTTCTCATACGAGATTCCTAGTTGAGGTACAAGTCCTGTACTTTCCTACTCCACTTCACAGACTTCAGGTCTGGGAGCAGGGAGCTCTAACGCTCCTCTGCAGGGCCACATCGGGGGCACTTCTGCTCCCTTTAACAACTTTCCCTTACAGAGGAGGTCATATCCCTCCTTCATCCCCTTCGCTCGGTGGCACCCACCAGCCTTCCATCGGGTCGCCTGCACACCATAGTTTATTTGGAGCAGGGAGTCAAGGACCACCTTTGCATAATATGCCAATAGGTTCAACACAATTTTCTTTGTTTGGTGCATTTGGTAACAATGCCTTCTTGTCCACTACTTTCCCGACTGGGGGCACTCCTGGTTTCAGACAACCTATTCCTATGCAAGGTACTATTCCTGCACAGGGGGCACACCCAGGAACTTCTTCCGCATCAGGTCCTTGGAATTCTTGGCAGGGATCCATTCCCTCATCAGGAATGTCGCTCTGGGGTAATTCTTTTCACAATCAATGGAACCTCGGACAAAGTACTATGCCTATCCCCATGGGACCAACATGGGGCAACCCTTCCTAAATTCCTTTGAATGTAATGCATGCCCAACCATCTATGTCCTATTTTGGAAATCAGTCGATGATGTCTCCTCACCTGCAAAATCCATACGCTGGTCATGGCCATGGTTTTTATCAGAACTCAGGCCAGCAACTGAACTTTTCCTGGAAACCTGGTGCCAATCAAACTCCAAGCCCCTTTTTCCCAGGTTATCACCAACAACCCAAACTACCCTTCCTGACAACCTTGCATTTGCCAGACTTGACAAGGTTGTTGAATGACCCTATCTGTCATGATCCGCGTTGGCCTCCTATGCCGACGAAGTTGCCTTCGGACATCCCAAAGTTTGAAGCCAAGCCTAATGAAGATCCAGGAGATAATGTGACTACCTTCCATATTTGGTGCTCATATAACTCGTTGAAATATGACTCCGTACAGTTGCAATTGTTTCAACATAATCTGATTGGGAGTGTCGTGAAATGGTACATTGAGCTCGATCGCTCAATATACTCTTCCTTCGATGAACTGGCGATGGCTTTCATAAACCATTTCCAGTTACCTATGATATACGATGCTAGCACCGAATTGCTGGCCAATTTATCACAAACAAAAGTGGACCATATCTCTAATCACATCCAAGAATGGAGACGTCAAAAGAGTTTAATTAAGGTACCAGTCCCACCAGCATTCCTGCTTGAGTGGTTCCTTAAGTCTTTGGTGCCACAGTTATCCAAATACGTTGCAACGTCGGGAGTATTTTCCAAAGAAGACGACATCATGAGAGCTCAACAACTTGAGCTAATCTATTCTCAATCCAGTTTATTATACGAGATATTTCCAGATGTGCCACACTCAATACTTGATAAAACCAGACAGAGAGTTGGACCACATGCTGATGGCATTGTTGGTTCATCACAAACAAATCTTGCTGAGCAATTGATGAAGTAGTTGCAACAGTTTTCTATACAACACACAGCAGTCAGCCAAACTACTGCTTTGGTTGCTCCCCCTACCAAAACGTTGAATGTACACACAGTGCAATCGACTAATCCAAAGGCCACCCAGCGGCCTAAAGGAAAGAAAAAACAATGAAAGAAGGGTAAGGGGGATAAAAAACCTACCAATAATGTTGGTGGGGAAAACAATGAGAAATGGAAGGAGAGGTATCCATGCAACTTGTGTGCAAAAGACCACTTGACCCATATATGTCCTCGGCTTGCAGAATCCCAAGAGTTCATGATGCAGCAATAGCCTGTTGTGTTAAGCAATCCATTTCAACATGGGAAAAATATAACCCAAGCCTCTACAAGCACGGAAGGGCACAGCCAATGACCCTCTCTGTCTTCGAACAACCCTGCATCCACGAATGTATATATGGTGAAGGGTGATGCTTTTATATCGACTAGAGCGCATGACTATAGTAAACCAAGCACTTCTAAGAAGGTCAAAGAATTCGAATTCCCATCTCTTCCTCTACAAATTGAGAAGACGTTGGGTGAAACAATGACACGCATCCCCAAAGGCACGTTCAAAAAATCCTCTCACAACCCAAACACAAGGGCCGCCCAGAACTGTTTTGTGGTGGAATATTTATCACAAACCCCTTGTGTGATGTCTGCTTTGGAGGTCCTCCAAATCTTCCCTTCCCAGAGGAAAGCCTTGTTAACTTCTTTAGGATCTATCGAGACTTGTAATTTGGGTACAATCATGTTGGATACAACCGAATTAAAACCTTGTCTTCCTTACCATGTAGCGTTTCAGATAGTAGTGGCTTATCCCACGAAAAATTTTACTAAGAATATCTTCCGCGCGGCGGTTGATGAAGGTGCCTCAACATGAGTTATGTCATTGGCATGTTGGAAGGCCATTGGCCAGCCCGTTTTGTCTCTGTCACCTACTCTCCTCACTGCTTTCGATGGTCGTTCATTCCGACGACATGGTATCATTCCCTCTTTCCCCGTGCAGTTAGGAGGGAAGACCATGTGTGTCGAGGTAGAAGTAGTCGACGTTCCCCTCAACTATAACCTCTTGTTAGGGAGGAGTTGGACTTATGCCATGAAAGATGTGGTTGATACAGTTTTTCAGGTCTTGTTGTTTCCACACGAGGGTCGAATTATGACCATCGATCAATTGTCTTTCTCCAGACCTGACCCTTCATTGAGGGCATCCACAGTCCCGATGATTGATAATCCTCAACCAGGCATGGTCAACATAGAGGTTGGTTTGTGCCCATCTTTGATGGGTACCTTCGATTACCCACCCCCTCAAGGTAATATCAAGTTTATATCCAATCACCATAAGGTTGATATTTTTCAAGTTTCATCATTCTGCACGACTTACTTCGACGATCTGTGGATACTTCCTTCCCCATAGGCTACGATGGATGGGACAGATCACCTGGGCATGTCCATGCCCTTGTTCGTAGCTGAAGTAGCATACTCTTTAGTCTAGCAAGCTTCAGCCAACATTGATCCAACTCCTCCACAAGATTTCCATCCACTTTTAGAGCCTATTTGGGCTCAAGGTTCTCTCACTGACACCGATTCATTAGACTTAGTCTTTCCCTCTGATGAAGTTGTAATTGAAGCAATGACTAGTCCAGACAAACCCTAGGAATATCTTCATCACAGATCATACTTCCTCCTAGAGTTAAGAAGAATTGAAGCCAGAGAATTCACCTTGACTATGATAGGAGATAGGTCTTGTCCTATTAATCCCTTAGCTACACACGAGGTTTATGCTGAGGGTAATATGGAAAATATCGTTGAAACCTTACCAATCAATATCTCCTGAAACCCTGGCATCGTGGATAATGTTTTCATCAGAGATGACTACTCCCCCAGAGAGATTCAAATCTACACAGATATTTTTAAAGAATTTTGCGACGTTTTTTCCTGGTCTTACGAGGAAATGCCAAGCATCGATCCAAAAATAGTTGAACATGAAATCACAACTTATCCAGATGCCAAGCCTGTCTAGCAGAAGCTTTGTCCATTTAACACCAAGAAAGCAGCAGCCATTAAGGTTGAGGTTGAGAAACTACTAAAATCCAGTTTTATCTATCCTATCCATTTGACCCAATGGGTGTCAAACCCCGTGTCGGTCAATAAAAAACAAGGCACAGTTCGTGTATGTACAGACTTCCATGATTTGAACAAGGCTTGTCCCAAAGATAATCTTCCCACGCCATTCATCGACCAGATAATTGATGAATGTGTGGGTTGCGAGGCCTTCTCTTTTATGGATGGTTTTTCGGGATATAACCAAATACAAATCAAACCCGAAGACCAACACAAAACAGCATTTATCTGTCCATGGGGTACATTCGCGTATTGTAAGATGCCTTTTGGTCTCAAAAATGATGGAGCCACCTTTCAGTGGGCCATGTCTTTTTCTTTCCATGACCTCAAGCATATAGTCGAGGCCTATTTAGATGATTTAGCATCTCGATCTCGCAAGAGAACGGATCATCCCACACACCTCCAACTTATATTTGAGAGTTGTTGCTACTTCCATATTCACTTGAATCCAAACAAGTGCATCTTTTTCATAACATCGGGACATTTGTTAGGTTTCATAGTGTCAACAATAGGGATCATGGTCGATCCTCTCAAGGTTGAGGCAATAATTCAGTTCCCCCCCCCACGCACAATCCTTCAACTTCAGAGTCTACAGGGCAAGGTGAATTTTTTAAGACACTTCATTGCTAATTATGCTGAGATCACCAAGGGATTTATGCACTTACTTAAGAAAGGCATTCCTTTTTATTGGGACGATGCCGCTCAACTCTCTTTCACGGTGTTGAAACATGCCCTCACAACTGCCGCTCTACTCCAACCACCTAACTATAACAAGGATTTCTTATTATATCTGGCTGCAGCAGAGTCAACCATTGGCATGGTCCTAGTTCAGGAAGATGACTTGTTCTCAGAATATGTCATCTATTACCTGATCTGAGGCCTCATAGGACTGGAACTCAATTATTCTCATATCGAAAAACTTGCGTTGGCAGCAGTCCATTTTGTTCAATGGTTCCATCATTATGTTATGTTTCGCAAGACCACCGTCATTGTTGTCGTGAATACATTTCAATACATGTTGACACGATGGGTAATAGGCAGTAAGATCAGTAGATGGATAGTCATCCTTCAGGAGTTTGACTTAGATTTTGTTTCTGTGAAATCCAAAAATTCACTGGTCTTCGCAGAACTTATTTCGGAACTTCCGGTTGAGTTAGGTGATCTTGTGACCGAAGAGTCGCCTATCAGAGGAGATATGTTTTTGATCACCACTTCAGATCCCTGGTATGGAGATATACTTATATATCTCCAGACTTTGATGTGCCCCACCTCTGCTTCTCGTGATGATCGTCGACGCATACACCATCAGGCTAAGAATTATCTCATACTCGGTGATACATTGTATCAGAGAGGTGTAGACTACATCCTGCATCGATGTCTCACTCACAAAGAAGTTGTTATCATGCTTAGCGATTGCCATATCGGAGACAATGGGGGTCATTTGTCTGGGTTGGAAATAGCCCAAAATATTCTACAAGAAGGTTACTTATGGCCGACACTTATCAAAGATTGTATCGAATCGGTCAAGAAGTTCCACCCATGCCAAATCTTCTCTCGGAAGATGAGGGCACTTCCCGCTCCCATGTTTCCTCTCATTACAGTTGTTCATTTCACCAAGTGGGGGATTGATTACACTACATGCAACCCTCCTTCAGCAAGGGGGACCCACTATATCATCGTAGTTGTAAGCTACTTCACAAAGTGGGTTGAAGCTATGCCAATGTTTAAAGATGATGGAAAGATTGTAGCTCTCTTTTTATTCAATCAGATAATAGCAAGGTTTGGCGTCCCGAGGCAGATTGTCACCGACCATGGTAGTCACTTTCAAAACCAGATGATGACCGAGTTAACATAAAAACTTGGGTTACAGCAAGAACATTCATCACCCTACTACCCCCAAGCAAATGGTCAAGTGGAAGTTGTAAACAAATCTCTTAAGACCATCCTACAGTGAAAAATCAACTCAGCCAAGTCAAATTGGCATTTGATGTTATACTCGGCATTATGGGCCTACCAAACATCTGTTAAGATTGCAACTGGTTTCTCACCTTTTCAACTCATATATGGGCTAGAATCAGTCTTGCCTATCGAATGTCAGATCCTGTCCCTAAAGTTGGCAGTACAATTATTGTCAGACACTTCTCCACTTGAAGAACGGTTAGTATACCTTGAGAAGCATCGTGATGTGGCCCTGGCCAACGAGGCTCACAAACATAAGGTCAAGTTTTAGTATGATAGGTCTATTCATCCTTGGATTTTCTCTGAAGGCGACCTTGTCTTGGTCTATGACCAAGATAAGGACCCCCTGGGGGCAGGAAAATTCAAACCCATGTGGTTCAAACCTTTCATCATAAAAAAGGTTTTGAAAAAGGGCACTTATCGTCTGGTTGAATTTGAAGGGAATGATTTGGTGAAGCCTAGAAATGGGCTCTACCTCAAGAAGTATTACTCATAGGAAGGTCACCATGGGTAACTTTTTGTAACATATGTATAGTCTTTGTACTATTACTTTCTAGTTTCTTTTAGTGTTATGAACGTGCCATTGATGTTATCTTTCGTCACTATGGTAGATGTCAAGTGAATCTGAGATTTTCATTGGGTATGTAGACGGTGCTAGCAGGAACACTTAGAGGCTTGCCTCCAAAGCTTGGGTAATTTTTACACCTCGAGGCCAGTTATTATCTTCCGGAGGTATATACTTAGGTTACACCACAAACAATGTCGTCGAGTACAGTGCAATTATTGAGTTGCTTCGTGACACCTTGTCATTTGGTATCTCTCATCTCCGGGTATATCTTGATGCTCAGCTAGTTGTGTCTCAGTTAAATAGAATCTACCGTGTTCATGATCCGACTTTACATCGACGATTCCTTAGGGTATGCCTCTTAGAACGAAACTTTGATTATATTACATATTTTCATGTTCCTAGGAGATTAAATCAAATTACAGATACTCTAGCTAATCAAATTTTAGATTGGCATCTTGCACACATATGAAAAGACATACACATAAACATGTAAATACATTTTTTGCAAAAATGATCCATAAGCCACGAAAAAACATAAAAATCCACATATAATATCATAAGTAACCAGATTACACAGATGGATGCAAGCGCCTCAAAAATATGACCAGTAACGAGTCAAGGGGCTTATGCCCTCAAAAAATATACACAAGTAGTGCTCTCGGCACGTGAAAATCATAACTATAGTCAGGGCCTATGGGCCCTGTTGTACTGATCTACAGCATTGGCTAAACGTCGAAATAATCGAGCCCATGTCTGTGGTGCCCCCACTACATGAGGCTGCATGGATGGTGGCAGATCCTCAATATTTACCATAGGGACCATGCGAGTGAGTGCAGTAAAGTTCTGCTCGACTCGTCTCAACACCCTCTCAGCCTCCCTGGCTAGAAGATCTCTTGCTACTGTTGGTCCCCCGATGGCGGAAGGTCCGGCCCCTGGTCGAGGACGACGCATGTTCCTTGCATAGTCAGCAGGTCACACTAGTCCCACATCTGCACACAACAAACACATATCTGTCAAATACTCTGGTATATAAAAAGAAAAATGATATATAACAAAAATGACATAAAAATTACATATGCTTCACAAAAAATAAAAATAAAACTACAAAGATGGAGACTTACCCATCTCTCCTCACTCCTCACCAAGAGGCACTGATATCTGACGATCCCTCGAAAAATCAATCCCTGCATACGTGTAATCCTCGATAACTGGGATCGGTCGTGATAGCCAAGCAAAGAAATCATCATCAAAGGACTCATTAGTCCTTCCATGACCCTGTCATGGCAGCAATACTACCCATCTACACATAGCAGGAAGAGAGGCATGATGTCCTTGTACCACTACTCGAGGACTAAATCTCAGAACTCTCTCAAAGAAAAACGAGCACAGAACAATCTCAAACTTGAAGTTCCTCTGTGTCCACAATCGGCAATCTGTCAACTGCCTCTTCATACACTCTAACAATGTGGTGCTACAATCAAAAATTTGTGCATTTAAGCACTGGACTACACAATTCATATGTGCCCAGGACACCTGATACAAAGCCACAGAACCAGTGATTCGCCCAATAAGAAAGACTATCGCCTGTAGTGATAAGTCAGTAATATTTCTTATGGGCACCTGGTGTAGTGTTCCGAAGGCCGAGCCCCATTATAGATCATGATATATGCAATGAATTGTAAATGTGCTCTATAGGCTGGTGAGCCAAGTTTTGTATAAGCCATAAGGCTTATGTGTTTGTTAGGCCAGGAAGCCTAAGTGTTTGAGGGCCAGGAGCCTGTTGTTGTACTTGTATGTATGCAGAATAATCAATAAAATATAAATACCGCCAGGTGCAGACCGACCATGATGAATGAGTGAAGGCGGACTGAGCGTCCATAGAGTGGGCAAGAAACTAGGGGCTGGAAGGTGGGAAAGGGGCTAAGTATTGAGTCTAGGGGGCTTAAGCCTGGGAAATAATATTTTAATATTATTTCAAAAAGAGACATGTGCATTTCTATTTATCCTAAGTTTTGAAAAGGGAAAGCGTGCAAAAGGGATGCAGGTTGATGGAACGCATGCAGTTCCAAGGGTGACAAGTGTAAGCCCTGGTGCATGAAGATAAAATGGCCAAGATGAGCTATGAGGGGGATTCCTCCTCCATTCCACCCGACTTCCTGAGCGTGTACAGGCTCTGAGCAGTACGATTAACTCGACCTCTGCAAAGAATACCTCGTGCGTCCCTGAGAGCTGGAAAGCCTGTGATTGTTATGAATAATCCATACCTCTTTGTCCCGAAGCCGTGAACGTGAGACCCATTTTCCATCACCGAACCAGTTCGAGGAAGCCTATATCTGGCTCTGAGAAAACTGGTGTATTCCTCTGTTCTGGAATGGGAAATTAAATAGTCTGTGTTGATTTCGGGAATAGCCTATGTGTGTGTTGAATTCTGAAAGGCTGAAACATCCTCTATCTGAGCGTCGAGCCTATGTGTGGAGCCAATCCATGAGACCATCTACCATTGTCAAACCTACTGGATAGCTCGTGTCTTTTTTCCCTGTGGTTTGTTGTGACCACACAGTACTGGACTACATGAGGCTTGTTGGCCTGTGAGCAACTCCTCCAGGTGAGAGAGTGCGCAGAGGGAGGAGAGAACTCCTGGAAGGAACCCTGTAGCTGCCATAGAGCCCAGAGACTTCCAGTTCAGTCTGTTCCTGTAACCTAAGGTAAGGGAGACTGGCAGCCGAAGGACTATCCAGGTGACAGAGAAGGTGCACTCTCCTGGGGTGGAACAGGCATGTGGGGAAGGAGGGTCTGTGGGAAGTGAGCGAGGGAGATTCCTGGGAGAGTTTTCTTCCTGGTGGTTGTGTATGACTGAATTCCCTGTAACCTCAGCCTGATTCTGGATTCCTTTCCCTCGGGTGGAGATCAGTCCCAGCTCGGGGGTGACCCACTGTTGAGTTGAGGAGCAGTGCGGTCTACGACAGGGAGGTTCGTGGGAGGCCTGCACTTGGTTGGTATATTTCACCACTATTACAAGATAAGTATCTAACTATGTTCTTATCACATTTTGGCATGATTGTGCTGTATATATTATCATGTTTTCCACTGTGTATATGAATTAATATAATAACGCTAAATGCTTGTTAAATATCGCAGTAATTCATATGTTTTACTCTGAGTTAAATGTGTTTACTTGTTTAAATGCATGTGGAGTATATATTGGACTGTATGTGTTATGTGAAAAGTGTGTACAAATTGTTACATAGTGCATTAGAAGCCTTGGTAAGAAAAAAGGTACACTACAAATTGGTATCAGAGCCAAGGTTTCGACACTGAGCCTAGATGGGCCAGTGGAGTAGTCTTTGGATTGAGAATGCGAAGGGAAATTGAGTCGGGAGGACCAATTTTGGACCCTGGTTTGCTTCGAAGCATCCAGGAGACACTTGACGAGTTTTTATTAAGAACTCAGGAAGTTTAGCGGTGCAGTGAAACTGCAGCCAATGTGGTCTATGGCCACGGGGAGACAGGTCTCTACGACAATGGTGTTAGAACCTTAAGATCCGTTCGAGAGGGAAGGCAAGCCCTCGTGACTGTTGGATCTGGAAAAATGTGCATAAGGATTAAAATTCCTTTGGAAATGGCAGAGGGGTGTGGAAATCACGATATGTGAAATTTCGAGTTGGTTAGGAACCATCTGAACCATCAGATCTCATCTGGAAAACCCGACAGTCATTGGATCTGCCAGGAGGTGTCCGAAGGTTAAACCTTCGAGACTAGGGGCGAAAGATCCAATGAGATCTGGATCCATTTTTTCGAGAGAGAGACACGTGGTGGAGATCGAGCTCCTGTCAGCACTTTGGTGCATTAGGAAATCGGTGTATCGAAGTTCCTAAGGACAAGAAACTCGGGACAGCACAAGTCGTGAAAACCCAGAGAAATTGGGATCGTCTGTCAGATAGGGGACGTGTGGAAACCATCGACGCCATCGAGAAAAGTCTCGATAATGAATCCATCCATCAGCGTTTGGTCCATCGGGATATCAGGAATCCCGTGGACGTGGGGTTTATGCACTTTGGAATCGCGAAACGTGAAACCCCGATGAGTAGGGGACAGTTGTCTGCACATCAGAGCAAAGGACAGTGTCATAGTGGAGACCAGTTGTCAGCACGACAGAGAGTCGGAATTCGAGGAGTCGAGAATTCTGTAGGTGTATGCATTTTGGCATCGCAAACCCCAAAACCCCGAGGGGTAAGGTTGTGGTCATAGGGTGACGGTCACATTGGTTGGAAGCTATAGCCAGGAGGGCTAGCTGAAGATAAGGCGCGTCGGGAATCGAAGAATCGCAAATCCTGAGGACACTTGTGTTTCAGCTTTGGAAATTCTGAAACCCTGATAAGAGTAAAAGAATGTGGTCTTATGAGAGGAGGTCACATGGACCTCGGCATAGCCGAGGGGGCTAAGGAAAATGTGCATCGGGAAATCGGGGTTCGGGAGTTCGTGAGGACAGGAACTCATGTCGTCAGGGATCATGAAACCCCGACACCCGAAGCTTCAATCAGGAGATGTGCCAGGTGGACACATGAAGAGTACCATGTGCCAGCAAGTGGGAATACAATATGAGAAGAGAAGCGAGAAAGGTGGGACCCGATGACGTCGTTGAAAGCGACGTGGATCCTCATGAACTTGCCACATGCCACCGTGGTAGTGGGCGACAGCGGTGCTATGGGCCCGGAGGGTAAAGTAAATCGGACTTTTGAAAATAGGAAATTGAAATGACAAGAGGTGGGGAGTCACTGAATAATGAACTCCCAGGTGACAAAAAACCCGAAGTCCCAGGTACCAAAAAACCGAAAAATACTAAGTCGAGCAGAGCTCAGAAAATTCGTGAAATTGAAAACTTTTTCATAAATTGGATTGTTTATGAATGATGAAGAATTGTCAAGAAAACGAAGGCTTGACA
>JASDQU010336658.1:0-12608 GCA_032191745.1 Picea mariana | reverse complement strand
TTCCAAGTAGGATTGTCTGGAGGCTTATTTGGTGTAGAAGTTCCCTTTTTGGGTGGCATGTTGGTCAAGTATCACTTTTGAACCTTGATTTTGAGGTGGTTCTACTAGACAATCTTTCTTATGTTGTATCTCCAACGTTTCAGCCCTTCTGAGTATGAAAATTTATTTTTTGTATTTCTATGATATTGCTTCTCTGCAATCCCATATGTCTGATCAAAATTCGATGTGCCAAGTGGAATTTACAGTAACTTCCCCACAACTTGTTTATTTTTGGCCTTTTCAGGAGATATCACTTGTATAGCGTGCCTCGCACAAAATAATTGATATACAATTATGAAACTCGTACCATACATACTACATACTGTTCACTATCCAATGAAACTAGTCTCACTCAATTTGGATACTCTAGGAAGAAGTTATGATTCTTTTACTTGGAACACCTTCTTTAGACTAGTCAAATACCCTATCTTCCACAGGGTGTATCTACAAATTTAAGATGACCCAGAATATGAAACTTTTACCATAGCTACCTTACTAATTTCTAGGAATATCCTCCATATTTCTGATTTTGAAATGTTACAGAAAAATTTTTATAGCGAAAATTCTGCAATGACACAGTTTAGGATGATTCCAGAACCCTGTCTTGAACAGGAGGTAACTCTGAAAGTATAAGGCTTCAGGAGCTGAAATTTTAACCCAACGTACCTTGATCCATATACTAAATATCCTCCAAGCCATTCCTTATTAAAAGTTGTATAAACAAATTTATAGTGAAAATTACAAGGCATCTCAGATGCAATAGCGAAACCCCAAGACCTTGAGCTATGATACCATATGTTAAGAACCAAATATCAATATAGCATAGAAAACCCTTAGAATAAGTAATAAATGCCTTGAAAAGGAGATAAATTTATATAATAAGCCTCTTCGAGGGGGAAACCTCCTTATGCCCACATAAATGTACAATTACAAGATGATTCAAAATGAAAATGTCTCCTTGGTATATATAGGAGACTAGGAGGTATACTTACAAATAATGGCCTAAATCTGACATAAATTAAATAACATTACTAATATAATATGCTCCAATTAAGGGGTAATGAGACACTATTTAGGGCTTAACAAGATCCATCAAATGGACAATGATCTGAATGCATTGTTTGAAGCTCAAACAATGGCTAAGAAAGAACTAAGAGAATTTCAACCCGTAGTCTAGACAACTTATCTAAATATTCACCAAGTGGATGATATAGCTGAATCAGAATGGAAATCTCTAGTTTCATCCAAGACAAAACAATGAACTATAGACGCCACCCATCATATTGTTGTTGAAGCTTCACTTCTTACTAGAAAGTGGTAGGACAAAGTTGGACACTTCCAAGAAGTCAGGAAAAAATCCCTAGAACTAGTACCTGAGTTGGGCCCTTCATTTGAGGAATCCATAGAAGAAATAATTCAAGTGGGAAGTAGAAGCAACTTAGAAACATAAGATAAGGGTACACAATAGGCCAACCCAGGGACTACGGAAGAGCTGAAGATTTGACTTGGGACGAGTCAAGGATTGTGTTCGGGGCTTGTTGGGCCCTTTGTTTTGATGAATAGAAGTTGCGCAAGATACTTAGGATATGGACAATGGACTAAAGGAAGAAACAAAAAGTGGTTGGAAGGACAATGCAACATTAGTTTTGAAGAAAGAAGTTGCAACAAGATCAAGAAGAAGAGAGAACTCTCAAGTTGTCAACCGTAAAACCTAGATCAGATTATATATATGGGATCGATGTGATTGTAATAGGGATAATGAAAGGCTAATAACGAGTGACTGAATGAAGGAATGATATTGAGTCTAATTCAGAGTTTAATTTACTCGTAGTTGTTAGTTGGGTTGAATCTTGAGATCTGGGTAAGAAMYAGAYTRTCAATGTAATAAAATTTTGTATTATTGTAGATTTGGAAAGAGAAAGGGACTGAGATAACCTTGTCTCACACTAGTTGGGGAGTATCCACTGATTACTTGTATATGTGACTCAAGATGTGAGAAGAACTTGATATATGGTAATATAAATGGAGACCCAAATTTAAAATATATCTTGTGTATTTCATCTTCTAATTCTCTTGAATACTACTATGTATTATCTTTTATGTCTGATATGCTTAATTTATTCCTTGTGAATGGCGACGCAACTCTATTTCTTTATTCTCAGTTAGGAAATGGTCAGAAATAGTATAGTTTTAAACTATATTGTGCAAGACTAACATGAATATTGATACTTCAGATATTTTTCTAAGTGTTCTCCTTACCCTTCCCTCTCTTACTCGTCTCGGTTGTGCTTCGGGTGAGACTTCTTCCCTCCCAGAAAGATGAAAATGTCAGTGCACTAGACTACTTCGGTACCTTTTGTTGGAAACTGTAAGAAGACCCTAGTTTGATCACTTTTGTGCCAACACACTCAGCGTGATCTTGTCATAGCCAGGTGATGGAGAGATAGATCATCCAATCAATTTTTCAAGTAGGAAACTATCAACAACGATGAAAAATTATACCACAACAAAATGTAAGGGATTGGATATGGTCTATGCACTGCAAAATTTCAGACACTACTTACTAGGCTCACACTTCAATATGTACACCAACCATTATACGTTGGGACATCTAGTCAACAAGCTAGTGTTGGGGGGAAGAATTTGAATGTGTCTTCTATTATTCCAGGAATACAACTTTGAAGTAGTGGTAAAATAGGGAAAACTCAATGCAGGACCAGATTATTGAAATATTGTAACTTCGAAGAATATTCTAATTAAATTTGAGTTATTATTTTATAGATCAAATCCCCTTTTGTGGATTGATCAAGTCGGGTCTTGTATAAGATCAAATTCCCTTTTGTGGATTGGTCAAACGGTGCTTGTATAGTGGTATTTGTAAAATTGGCCCCAATCAATTATAAAATGGTTTTAGCCACTTCTAGGAGAAGTTGTCTCAACCAAGTGAAGAGACACAACCCTAGATCCATCTCACACTTGTATTTGTATGTGAGGTTGGTGTCTCATTTACATACACTTACTCACTCATCTAGTGCGCATATCTTGAAAGCAGTTTCAGTTGCAGGAGGAAGGAGAAGAGAGGTGCATGCTCAATCTTGGTCTGTCTTTGGTGTTTTGGTCTTAGTCTTGGCATTGTATTGGAAAGCTATTATTGAGGAAGATTTTTTTGTGTTTTCTCCCCCATGAGGATTTCCTAATACCTTGTGATTGTGTTTCTTTCAGTGATCCTCTTTATACTATTGTTTTGGAAATGCATTGAAGGCTCATGTAATTTGAAAATAACCTAATAAAAGTAGTAAAACATTAACAAGGTATCAGATCTGAACTGAATAGAGCATCTTTCACTGGGTATCTAGACGTCACTATTGTTGTAAAAGAAAATTAGGGCTCCTTACTGAAGAGGAATGTTTTACCAAAGACCACCTTCGGAAGTGCACCTTACCCTAGCGCATCTTTTGGCAACTCGAGAGAAACTTTTCAGTGGCTAGATTCTCCATAAAGTGAAACCCTAGTTTTTACTAGTACAAAAAAACCAGAAAGCAAGGAAACTAGAACCAGTACCAGAAGTACCAGTCCAAAATTGTGCAGGTCAAGTTTTAAAGGGTAAAACTTGGAATTTTATGAAATGGTCAGCTCTAGCAAACTCGCCTCAACTCAACTCATCTCCTAGTAAGTTCAGTTTCATTTTCTGAGCACTTTCATTTTCTAGTCATTTTCTTAGGTCTAGGTCAATATTTCTGCAAGAACCAAGATTGTTGACAAGTTAGAAGGTGTGGAAATTTTTTGTTCCTGGAAGTACATAATTGGAATCATTCTTGAAGAGAATGATCTTGCAAAATTCATAAAAGAAAATGTACCAGAGCTCGAAGAAAATGCATCCAAAGAGAAGTACAAGAAGGATATGATTAAGGATAAACGAATAATTGCAAATTCCATTAAAGACCATTTGATCCCTCAAGTGTATTCTAATAATAATCCAAAATACATGTTTGATTCCATAACCATAATGTATGAAGGAAGGAACATCAACCCGAAGATGAACTTGAGAACCCAACTCAAGAATACAAAGATGCAAAAAGGAGAAAAAGTTCAAGACTATTTCTCTAGGGTTTCTCAATTCAACGAATAGTTAGAGGAAATTGGAGACAACTTAGATGAATATGAACTCGTGATGACAAATCTGAATGGTCTCACAATACCTTGGGATTCCTTCATCCAAACTATTTGTGCAAGAAAACAAAAAATCCAATTTGACAGTTTATGGGGAAAATGTGTTCAAGAAGAAGAGAGAATGGCTAACCGAGAAGTTTTTCTATTGAGAGATGAATATCAAGACCTAGATTCTCATGCTAAGGGTGGAAAGAGAAAGTCTCATTTTCAAAAGGATACTCACTTTCATAAAGAGTCTCACTCTCCAAAGAGATTCCAAAAATATCATAAGGGTCAAAGAAAGGGAAAATATTTCTCCTCCTACCAATGTTATCATTGTGATAATATGGGACATATTGCTAAGAATTGTCCAAACAGAAGGGGAGAATACAAGAAGAAAAATAACAAAAGACATCATTCTCATTCAATTGAATATGATGAGCCACCCAAGAAGTTAGGTAAAGAAGAGATTGAAGAATATGTTTTGTTTTCTGCTTTCTCGGGATATATGACACCTGAAGAGGATACTTGGCTCATAGATAGTGGTTGTGCCTCTAAGAAAATAATAGGTCAGAAGAACACTCTCTCTAGCCTTATAGAAAATGAATCCCCCTAGAAATTTCCACTTGGAGATGATTATCAGTACCCTATCAAAGGAATGGGAGAAGCCACCTACAAACTTGATTCAGGAACCCCGATGAGAATGAAGGATGTACTTTATGTACCAGGTTTGAAAAAGAACTTACTTTCTATTTCATCTATAGATAAGAAAGGTTTTAGGGTTGCATTCGTAGATGGTGAATTTCTTATGTGATCTAAAGGAAAAGCTATAGAAATGCAGTTGTTATTGGAACAAAAGAAGGAGGTTTGTACCAGTTAAAAGGTCACCCAGATGTAGCCTTGACTCACTCTATTGAAATTCCTTGTGAACTTTGGCATAGAAGGATAGCTCACATCAACTACAAATCCTTAACATATGTGAGCAAGGTATTTACAAGTTTACCAGAGCTAAAGGTTTATCATGAAGGTGTATGCAAGGGATGTGCACAAGGAAATAAAAAAAAAAGAATCATTTTCCAAAGAGTGACAATAAAGCAAAAGAAATTTTGTAACTTGTCCACTCAGATGTATGTGGTCCAATGCCATCAACCTCTCTAAGAGGGTATGTATACTATGTATCTTTTATTGATTATTACTCTCGTAATACTTGGGTTTATTTCTTGAAGTCAAATGATGAAGTACTTGGAAAGTTCAAGGAATTCAAAGCCTTGGTAGAAAACCACTCCGAAATAAAAATCAAGATACGCAGGTCAGACAATGGAGAAGATTACACTTCAAAAGAATTTGGAAACTTTTGCAGAGATGTCAAGATTAAGAGGGAGCTCACCACTCCCTATAATCCTCAAAAAATGGTGTATCAGAAAGAAAGAATAAAAAAATTATGGAAGAATCAAGGACTATGATTCATGATCATGATCTACCAATGCACTTATGGGGTGAAGCAACAAGAAAAACAGTATATGTCCAGAACATATTATCCCATAGAGAAATTGGATTCAAAACCCCCGAAGAAATGTTCACTAAAAAGAAGCCATAAGTAAGCCATCTAAAAATATTTGGTTTTCTAGTGTTTGTACACATTTCTAAAGAAAACAGAACTAAGTTCGATCCTTGAGGAAAGAAGGGAATATTTGTTGGATATTGTGAGGTCTCTAAGGCCTTCATAATTTACATACAAGGTTACAATCATATCGAGATTAGTAGAGATGAAACCTTTGATGAATATGAAACACTCAAAATATTAAGGAAATTACAGCTTGAAGAAGTATATGAAGAAGAACCTGTAGCTCCCAGAGTTGCAAAACCCATAAAGGAAGTTATAGTTACTCTTGAAGATGAGATTCCAAAAGATCATGATATGATAGAATCTCAAGAACCTCCCCGTATGACGATCTTTCACAAGAGAAATCCAACTTGGGTGAAAGAACTTATTCAAGATGCAGAGAAGTATGGTGCCATAGAAGGAACCATGAGACAAAGCAAAAAACCTAAGCCATTCTCTAGCTATATGGCCTTGATGTGTGATCTCTTAGAAAAGGAACCTACTTTCTTTGTGGAAGTGCAAAATAAAGAATGGATGGACACCATGAAATAAGAATATTGGTCCATTATGAAGAATGATGTATGGGAAATAATTCTCAGACCAAATAAAAAAGATGCGGTATCTTCCAAGTGGATATACAAAATAAAACATGCAACAAACAAAAGTATTGAAAAACATAAGGTGAGATTTGTGGCTTGTGGATTTTCTCAAAAGGAAGGTGTTGACAATGAAGAAAAATGTTCTCATGTAGCTAGATACACTTCTATCAGAACCATCATAGCTCTTGCAGCCAAAATCAAGTGAAAGTTTCACTAGATGGATGTGGAAAAAACTTTCTTAAATGGTGTTATTGAAGAAGAAGTGTATATAGAAAAACCATAAGGGTTTGAAGTTGAAGATAGAAAGACTCATGTCTGCAGGTTGAATAAAACTCTCTACGGGTTGAAACAAGATCCTAGAGATTGGTATGGAAGAATTGATAGTTTCCTGACAAGCTTGGGCTTTACCAAGAGTAAAGATGATACTAACCTATACTTTAAGGTTAAGAATGGTGAGACGGTTATATTTCTACTATATGTGGATTATTTATTCTTGACAGGAGAAGAAAATATCATCACAAATTGAAAGAAGAATCTCACTGCAGAGTTTGAAATGAAAAACCTGTTGAAATGGACACTTTGAAACTGAGAGGGGGGGTGGGGTGAATCAGTGTCACAAAACTTTGGAAAATTTTCCACTTTTCATAAATTAACTAAACGACATATATTTGTTTCATTTTCTTAACCAATATATAAAAGAACAAAAATTTTATTTATATATTTAACTTGAATGAATACATAAGATGAATCTTTGAATATATTCATCTTCAAGCAACTATGAGAGACCCAACTCTCTGTTATAAGAAACAACTTGTAGTTCTCAGATCCAACTGATAAATGATGAATCCAACCCTCATAACAAGTCCCAACTTGTTGATCTCAGATCCAACTGAGATGTGAGAAATCCAATCCTCATACAAGGCCTAGCTTGTAAATAGGAACCAACCTGATAGAATGAACCTGCGTTCAATCCATTATATATAAATATATATACTTCAACAAATTCAACTACACTTTATTCTCAACATTCTTTCTTGTTTACATAGTCTTCCAACTGGTGTGAATTTGAATCATTGCATCTTTTGATATTGAACCATTGTACCTTTTCATTTAAATGATAAATTTAAACTTTAAATGATATCATTTTTTCCTTTTATCCTTTATTCATAATGCTCATGATTTAACTCTCTTAATCATGATTGTGTGTCGGTTCTTTTGTCTTCATGAGTTGATCACAGACATGGATTGAATCATTATATCGTTCTCATGCTTTTGTTGTGTCCTCAATTCGTCAACATATCATATTCAATATTTCTCTATATTATTATGGTGTTAATTCTTTGTTGAATTACAGAGATGAAATCTGTATGAGGTGCTTCCTTCAAACCATTTTCATATGTCCATAAGCACAGAACTACAATCTTATTAATTTAACAGTTGCCTCTTATTTCACCCTTATTTCTTTATTACATACGACCACAGGTGGTGACCAGGCGCTATGCCAAGTGAGTGCTTGATCACTTATCAAAATCAGTGATCATGGTTTAATCGCATGATGATATGGAAAATTGTCATTACTTCAAGACTTCATCCTTTACAACTTCCAGCCTCTGTAATATTTCAAATCTCCCGAAGAAGATTTCACTGAAGTGCGTATACAGATTTCATTTAGTAGATCAGATGTTCCATATTTAATCTTCCATGAATGGATGATCCTTACTTATCTATAGGTTTCAATCGNCTCATTCACTTCAAAACTTCGACGTTCGGCGATTTCCAATATTTGAAATCATTAAAACTCAAAAATAAAAGACGTGTGTCCATAATATTCAACGGTTTAGAATGCTCCCGAAGTAGATGAACGGTTAGCATCACTTCATGTTTTACACTTATTATATCCTTCCACTGTACTCAATCAATGGTCGTGAAAGTTCCTGAATTAGATCAACAGTTATCGTTAACTTCGGCCTTCGGCACTTCAGCCAGTTACTGGTGTTAGAAACTAGTTTCCCCCAAATTACATACTCCCGAAGTGACGTAACTTGTTGACATCACAGCTGACTTGGCACTAGAAGAGTGGCTGCCATGTGTCACTTAGATTCATGATTAACATGTACCTAAAATTTCAATTTCATCTTGACACTTATCATTATTTGATTTTGCCACGTGTCCTTGCTGACGTGGATCTCCTCATGTGGCACATGTTCTTCTCCTGAATCTAACAGTTTTCCTAACTCTGAAATGTATCTTAGATCGACGATTGAGAGTGACTTCATTCCTCGGTGCCTCGGGTGAATTTAAATGTTCTCAACCCATTTTTTTCCAAAGTGGTCAGCACCGAAGTTTGACCACTGCTAACTTGGCATGCTCTGAATATATCAACGATTGAGGGGTTTTCTAGATCCGACGGTTGACGGGAGCTCGTGACTCCGGGGCTTCGGCCTTGGTCTTTTCTTATCCTATCCTTCCACTTTATATGTATCAAATGGGAAATATGACTCCGAAAATATTTCTCAGATCGGATGACTCGTGTCCTCTTCAAAATATGTGTTGCTTAGGCTATCCTTCCACTAAACTTGATCTGATGGTCAATATAACTCCCGAAATGATAATGGACGACTTATGTGCGTCATTTCTTCTGAGCCTCCTATGCATCATCTCTTTTGAGATTTTGGTTTTATACTTGGTTTCCAACTGAACCAAGGATATTTTCATGCTCATATCTTATGCCATCTAATACATTGCTTCTCTTGAGATTTTAGGTAGATTCCTCTGCACCTCGCATTATTTCTTCTACGTGATTACTCCTGAAAACTATCTCAATGAACATGATTATTCCTTGAATCCTTTGGAGTTTTTCCGTGGGGATTTCAATCCGGATGGAATTTCTACAATGTGCTCTTCCTTTTGAGCTTTGATTAATGTCCTTGTTTCTGAGCTTGAATCTCTGCATATTTTTTGACATTTGCATTCTCTGCATTTTGTTTGACATTTTCATTCTCTACTAATTGTTATACTTTTGTTATCAATAAAAATTCATCACAACAACTTATCATCACATCATAATGACATCAAGTGTTGACATCGATGACAACATATCAATAACAATATGTACAGCAATCTCCCCCTTTATCATTTAGGGAAACACACTAACTTCATACACAAACTCCCACTGCGATGATGCTTCTCTCCTATGAAGTTACTCTCCCCCTTTGACATCAATGGAAAAGGGTTTCTCCCCTTATGATCAACCTAATTCTATATGTTTTTTGACCAAAATATGAACATGGGTAACTCCCCCTGCAATCATGTTCTGCCCGCCATAACTGAATGACTCCCCCTATCAATATGCTCTCTCTTCCTCTGACTACTCTCCCCCTTTATTTCTGAAAGGGTATCTCTTCCTGACAACAACTCTTCCCCTGTCAATTTACTAATTGTTTATCTCAATCCATTGGTATATTTGTGTTCAAATAAGTAGTCTTATTGATACCAACTTGTAGTGATCCTCTCTTTCAAAACTTAATCTAATTACTTTCTTATTTAATAACCAAAATACTCCTCCTGAGTTTTTACTGACTTTCCTTTGTCAAATAGAAAAAGAGCATGAATCTTATTGATATTTTTGATATGCTTCTTATTATTCTTTGATATTTCACAAGAATATCAATTGAGGAATGATACCAATTGATTCTTTTGTTATCAATTGATCTTTTTTGAATGATACTCCTTGAAGCTTTCTGCTACCTTTATTTTTCCTCTTCTCATATTCTACAACTAACCCTACCAATAATTTTTCTTTTGACCACTAATATACAGATAGTCAATATTTTCCATATGTTAATTTTAAAAACTCTTGGCATAATCCTTTGATTTTGTAAAAACCAATTTCAAATTCTTTTTGTATTTTCTTTCTTTGGCTAACAAATTATGACATCATCATAATTTGATATTGTCCCATATTCTTCTATAGGCACTTCCTTTTCTTGGGCTAGATTTATTTCATATTGAATTTCACATTCTTTATTAGGACCTTCACCCATCATGTTCTTATTATTAATTTCTTCATTTTCAGGTGTAATATCATCTTTCTTGCTTTCTCCTTCATATTTTCTTCTTATCTTTCTATGAGATACTCTGCTTTTTGGATATTCTCTTTCTAATTGTGTTTTTGGAGATTTGTCATCTCCTTTATTCTTCCAACTTTTATTAGGTTTTGTCACTAACTTGAATGACTTATTTAAGAATTGAATTTTTGAAATCCTGTAGTTTTGGGATTTGTGCCCAAACCTATCACAGTTTTAACCTTATTGTATGAAAAAAAATTGTTGTGTTCCCAACAAAATTGCATTTCCAACATCTAATTGAGTTTTTGGACTTTCTTGTATATCCTTTCTCTAGTTTCTTGTAGTCCATTGCTTTATGGCCAAAGCTTTGACAAGAAAATAAATAGCCATTGAAGGTGTTTCCATTCTTGACTTTATTTTGTCTTGAGAGATATGTCATTTAATTTTATTTTTCATTTTTACTTCTATAGCTTCCCTCCTTAACAAAGTTCATGGCTTGTAATTGGTTTGTTATTGCACCACCTCCTTTTGAGAAGGTTGATCCTTTCCTATGTTTGTAAATGGTGCTCCACTTGTCACTATCTTCTTTCTTATTGTATCCAAGGCCAATTTTTTCATCAACTAATCTCTGACTGTTCCAAATCTTATCTAGTATAGCTCAGCTATTCTAGAAATTGACAGTCTTAATTTTCTTTTCATTCAAGTTTTTGAGATTGTCTATTTCTAATTTAAACTTGTCACATGTTTCTTCCTTTTTCTTAGCTTCTTCAATTTGAGTCATTAAATATACATTAGTACTTTCATTTATCTTTTTGAAGTTGATGTTTTCCAATTCCAACATGTGGTAAGAATTTTCTTTCCTAGTTAACTGGATCTTTAGGTCTTCTTCACTTTCTTTAGTTTCCTCAAGTTGAGTGTTTAGACTGTTAACTAATTCTTCCATTTCATTTAGTACTTCTTTTCTTTTGNTACATTAGTACTTTCATTTATCTTTTTGAAGTTGATTTTTTCCAATTCCAACATGTGGTAAGAATTTTCTTTCCTAGTTAACTGGATCTTTAGGTCTTCTTCACTTTCTTTAGTTTCCTCAAGTTGAGTGTTTAGACTGTTAACTAATTCTTCCATTTCATTTAGTACTTCTTTTCTTTTGTTATCATGTTTTTTCAATTCTTGTATTTCCTTTATCAGATGATCAACTTCAATCTTCAATCTTTTGATCTCTTTTTCTTTGTCTTCTAGTTGAACTCTCTATTCAAACTCTTCATGGCTAGATTGATCTAACTATTGAAGTAGCATCATATCTTTCTATTGAAGTTTCTCCAACTCTTCTATAGTGCACATAGTTGTATACTCAAGATGGTCAAGAACATCCTTACTAACTTCAATATATAGACCATTTCTTGGTTCCATATTAATCACTTCAAATGTAGTTATAACATCAGTCTTAAAATCTAATAGTTTTTCTTTAGTGAATACTGAAGTATTCCTCAATTCGTTGATGAGGTTGTATTTTTCATTGTTGACTCAATTTTGCATCAAATCCTGCATTTCATTCTGATTATAAATCTCTTTCTCTGTATTATGTTCTTCAATCTGATTGGAATTTTATTTTTCTTTATCTTGTTCCTTATCTTGATAAGAATTCTTTTCTTCTGAGTTTTGTTCTTTATTCTGACAGGAATCCTCTTCTTCTTGTGCTTCATTGTGATAACAATTTTCTAGTTGGAGCCATAATTATTTAGCAGATTTTTAGTGCCTCATATTTTCTTTGACTTGGTCTGACAATCCATCCTGGATTTTTTTTAAGGCTAATTATTTGTTTCTCCTTGCTTCCTTTGTAGTTTTGGTTTTACTCTTTGACATAGTTAAGTTCAAGGGCTTACTTACTACCGAATCCAAAACTCCAGATCCTCTTGACTTTAGATATATTTTCATGTTTTCCCTCCATGAAGAATAATTTGTTCCATTAAATAAGGGAGCTTCATTTGTGGAGATAGCAATTTGTCCACCCATTTATTATGAATCTACCTTCAGTGTTTAAATTGTGCTAAAGGAACCCGCTCTGATATGAATTGTTGAAATGGACACTTTGACACTGAGAGGGGGGGGTGAATCAGTGTCACAAAACTTTGGACAATTTTCCACTTTTTA
>JASDQU010336657.1:0-10419 GCA_032191745.1 Picea mariana | reverse complement strand
AGATATGCCGATGTGAATGAATAATGAATAGAGGACAGATCCTGCAAGTTCATCCAGAGGATCCAGCAGATACACCAGGTAGTCTGGGAATAGTTGGAGAAAAGTCAAGAACAATATAGAGATCGGCATGAAAAGCACAGGGTTGATCATCAGTTCTAGGTTGGAGACTGGGTATGGATTCACATCAACAAGGAGAGATTGAAGGGTGAAGGAAAGAAACTCAATCCCATTCGTTATGGACCCTTCACTATCTTAGAGAAAGGTGGTACCAATGTTTTTCGTCAGGATCTTCCACCTTACATGCAGATTTACTCAGTTGTGAACATTGAATACTTGAAACTTTTTTAGCCTCCCATGATCATGGATCAAGATGAGGAAGTTTCAATACCTTTAGTTGGTGAGTTTGCACCTGAGTACTTGGATGATCTATAGGAAGATATCATCCTACATAGGAGGACAAGGACTTTACGCAGGGGTGATGTTGATTATCTTCAAGTAGGATTAAAAGGCACACATCCAAGCAAGGAAAACTGGATTGAGAAGGACAAAGTGAGGGAACTCTTCCCTCACTTACCTGATGATTGATGAAATATTTTTTTGGTCCAAAAATCTCTTAGTGGGAAGGCATGATCCAAAAAGGATCTAGAGAAGGCTAAGAACAACTCAGAACTCACAGAGGCAACTCAGAATGCTCATAATGGCTCCAACAGAGAAAGAAAGGGAAAACAATCAAAGTTCCCAAAACTCAGTGAAAATGGAATGATCGAGAAGAGTGCATCGCAATATTTCTAACGACACAAATGGCTCGTCAAATAGAGTTACGGATTGAAAGATATTCGCGGTCAAAGTTGTGGTCAAACATGGCAAGTCAATAGGGGCCACATCATCATCCATACTACTGACGTCAGCATGACATCAGTAGTTGAAATGGAATGATGACATCAACATGATGACTGCTGATGTCAGGATGCCATGTGGAAACACCAGAGATTTCCACATGTCACCCGCCACTAGGATTTTCGAGGCTCCATTTGGACCCATAGAAAAGTGCCATGTGGAACCCTCAGGTGAAACCACTTGGCACCACCCAGAAGGCACCATGTGTTCTGTATGGGTTGACATGGAGGTGACATCAACATCTAGGTGGGACAATCAATGGATTCCACATGGCCCAATAATTGGGTGCCACATGGCAACCTTGAAATGCCCAAGGAAGGCCCGTGACCAAAAATCCAAAAAAAATATAAAAATGGACCCCTGCCAAATCTGGGGAGGTCTCGCCATATTCAGAACATATGCTAGAGTTAGAAGTCGACCATCCAAATGTAGTGGAGGTTGTAACAATGAACCAAAAGGGAGGCCCATGGGTTTGACCCCGGGACCTCCCCCACATATAACACCTTCACTTTAGCACCGACAACCAACTCGCCCATTCGAAAATCCTTCCGCCCAGGTACTACTTAACCAGGTATCCACGCAGCCAGAAATGGGGGAGGTGTGGACCGTACAACTGTGGGCACGAATTAAGATGCAAGGAATGTCATTATTGCAACTTGTAGAGGGCACGAAAACCAAGATGAATTTCTTCTTGGTCCTGGGAGTGCCAGAGTCAGATCGAGGCGTGGAGATAATCATTTTTGGGTAATTCGACACTACGAATTTAGTGGTGTTGTATGTTCTCTGATCCGAGCATTATTTTTGTAACTTGATTACTAAATGAGGTATACTTATGTATTTTTCCAAATTCCTTTGATGAGTTAATGAAAGAGCCTACCCATTTGAGAGAAGGACTCGAAGACGTAGTCCACCAGGGATGAAATCCGTTATCAAGTTTTTATGTTTAGATCTGATGCTTATGTCTCTTCATTTTTGAGTTTTCCCTTATTTAATGGTGTACTTTAATTTATGCTCATTTAATGAAGTTATTTATAAGTGATGATGAAAATATCCTGGATCAAATACCTTTTTGTGTTGGTCCACAAGACTTAATCAACTTGTTCCTTCGTCCAGAAGGGCCCAAGCCCACTTTGTTATTTTTCCAGTCCCAAGGCTTAATCCACTTGAGTTAGAATCTTGACAAAGTTGTTTATGTTTGTCTTGTATTTATGGCTTTATAGTGGTGTGTTTGGTGAATGTATTTCAACCTTGGAAGGCAAGTCTATTTTCATCGAGAGATAATCATTCAAAGTGGCCAACCTACTACCTTTAAGATCGAGGAGAATTCAAGGCCTTCCGTCTAAGGAATATATTAGAAATAATTCTCCCTCTCCTCCACAAAGGCGTCGGATTGATCAGTACGACAATTTATTAATGGTTGGTTAGACTAATATCATAGACCATAACTCTTTATAATTCAACATTTTAGAACCAGAAGAGGTAATCGTTGAGTATATTGGAGTTGAGGAATTCACTCCACACTTTAATTCTCTATTACCTTGGAATTTCCCATTTTCGGTCGTACGAGTCCCACCTCTAGGATTGGACTTCGTTGATAGTATCCCTCTTCACTGGGCCATTATCGATGACACTCCTTCAGTGTCAATTTCAAGAGATCCTGCAACTCCCACCTTGTTGATAGTTATAGGGGGGGATCTTTCCTCCTGGTATGTCAAGTCAAACAAAAAATGTGGTTCAGTCCACCATCTCCACGAAAACTTGTAGCAATTCCTCATCAATTGTCGATCACACTTGAGTTTCGAGTGCAACTTCATCATTTGCGTCAACAAAAAATGATTTCTCTTATGAAATGTCATCTATGGACGTGCTTGATGCATTGGTTAGTTCTCATCCAACGTCCCAATTGTCAAATGTTGGTGCGGGGATCACTCCAACTCCTTACCAAGCCTTTTCTTGGGGTGGAGGTCACATTCCTCTATCATCTCCATTCATCATAAGTGGACCTGTTCCATTTTATATCCATAAAACCACATGGGGCTGGGGTGCCTCTATTGGTAGCATATCCTAATCTGCTAGTATGTCATCTACATCAACCATGTTCACACTTTACGGTGGGTTTGGGAGTAAATTTTTCACCATGTTTGCAGTGTCGGTAGGGGGAAACCCCTTCCAAGGTCAATACACCCCCTGGAAAGGAACTTTATCCTCTCTAGGGGTACCATTGGAGAGTACCCCTCTCCAAGGCTAGTGGAATCCCTCCCATGGGATGTCGCAAGGGGGAAACCCCTTTCCGAGTTAGTCCACCCCCATGTCAGAATTTCTTCTTTTCCATAGGGGGTTCACTGAAGGTAACCACGGTTTTCCTCTCAGGAACCAGATAGGTGGAGGATTTCCTCCATTCAACTAGGGGCCACAAGGTTTAATCCAAATCTCTGGTTTAATAGAAAACTCTTTCTGAAAACATGGTGCGAGTTACAACCCAAGACCTTCTTTTTAGGCTGCTCATTAGTTAATGATGCAACCTGGGTTACCATTTCTGGAAACTCTACACTTTCTAGAATTATCCAAGTTGATGAATGATCCCATTTTTCATGATCCTAGCTAACATGTGGTGCCAACTAAACTACCTTTAGACATACCCAAGTTTAAGGATAAAAGTGGTGAGGATCCACAGGACCACGTGATGACATTCCACTTGTGGTGCTCGTCCATATCGCTCAATGATGATTCAATTATATTGTGTTTGTTCCAACATACTCTCATGGGAGGCACTGCCAAATGATATATCTAAATCGAGAGGGGGAAGTCCTCGATGTTTGGTGATTTAGACATGGTTTCCTTAAATCAGTTCCAACTCCTTATTTGGTACGATGTTGAGACAAAATTGCTGGCTAATTTTGAACAAGACAACACCACACACATTTCTAATCACATTTGGGAATGAAGGAGAAGGAATAAATTGATTAAGGCTATGGTTCCACCAAAGTTCCTCCTTGAATGGTTCCTGAAATACCTACTCCCCTATATTTCGAAAGAGATCGCAACTTCGAGAGTGTTTTTAGGGGAGCTTGAAATCTTTTGGGCACAATACTTAGAGCTCATATACTCTCAGCCAGGAATTATCTATTGTTACACATTATTTTGGTCACCCCAGTGATCAACTGATGACATGTGCATAACTCACTTCCATGTTCCCTAAAAACACTAAAAGAGACTTTCTCCATGAGAAAAGTGGATTAGATTTTCTTCCTTAAAAACTATGTCAAAGGAGATCATCACACCCTATTCTATGATTGGGGTGCAATGATGCTTGATCGTCACACACCACACCAAGATGGACTGCAGAGTCATCGCAAGCTTCCCGTGCATAGGGTGCGACGATTCTTAAACAAGAGGAAAAGTGAAATTCATGAAGGTTCTAGAAGGGAATCTTCTAGAATATGAGGTGGCCTCCGATCGGTTTGGATCTTACTCGATTCTCTGATTTAGTGGGATCATCCTAATATCCTCATCCATCCCTCTTTCACCCTATATAAAGAGGGATCTCTTATGGAAAAAAATAAGGCTTTCTTATGCATGAATAATTCTTCTATAGATTATGCTGGAGATAGCTTTGCTTTAGCTCTCTAAGTCATATTGTGGATCTTCTTCATCAAAAGCATTGGAGAAAAGGTGTGTGTGTTGGAGAAAAGAGCCATTGGAAGGGACCTTGGAACATCAAGGCATGGGTTGTATTCTCCACTTTCCTTTAATATAATGCAACAATACATTTCTTCCCTATAAAGGTGTCTTTAATTTTATTGTATAACTCCTTTATATTATACATAGAATTCATTGGAATATATATATTATTGTTGTCTCTCTCTGTTGGTTTATGCTTCTTAAACAGGTTCACCATCCCGCAAATCCAAATATGCAGCGACAAGGACAACACTAGCAAAGATCAAGCGTCATTTAAAAGGTATGTCATTTGTCCCTCTTTGAACTAGTTTATATGACAATGAAGTTTAAGGTAAAGTTTGTATTCTGCCTTGTTTTGTTCTAGCTTCCCGTTGAAGTTAGGAATATTAGTTTGTGTCTGTACTTATCGATTTGTCCGATAACATCTATGAGAGTATGTCGAATGCGTCACAATCTACTCTTGACTTGGAAAATCCAATGTATATCCCACATGCCAATGGTATAGTGGGTTCTGCTCAAACAAATCCGTAGATCTAGCCACTATCTAGATACAAAAACTTTCTATTCAACAATATGCAGTTGGTCTAGCCTTTGGTTCGACCACCCCCACCACCTAGTCTCTTGATGTACATTCTGTGCAAATGAATACTTGGAAGGGTCCTCAACAACCTGGAGAGAAGAGAAAAGGCAAGGGTAAGAAAGGTGGAAAGGGAAATAACAAAAAGTCAGAAACGATTGCCGAGGGGGGAAAGGATGAGAAAAGGAAGGTGAAGTTTCCTTGTAAGCTTTGTGATGATGATCACCTTACACCTCAATTCCCACAAATGGAAGAAGCCCAATGTCTCATTAAATTGGATCAACAACAACCACCTGCTATGTTGAAGAACCCTTTCCCACAAGCGTAGAATTTGCAAGCTAGTTCTTACAAATTCAACCAACAAGGGGGAAATTCAAGTGCTCCCCCCTCTGACGAATACCAAGGAATTGTAAACATGCTTATCACCTCAAAGCTAAAGGATGTAGATTTTTCGACAAGGTCTCAAAATTTTGATAACCCAGAGTCAACTGATTAGGGTAAGAAAACTTCAGAGGATAAATCCCCTATCCACATAGAGAATTCTAATAGAGAGACAATGCCACACATACCTAAGGGAGTTTATAAAAGGACAATGCATAACCATAATGCATGAGCTTCTCCAAATTGTTCAATTGTTGAGGATTTAGCTCAGGCACCTTGTGCAATGTTTTCTTTGGAGGTGCTCCAAAGTTTCCCCTCGTGCACTGCATTTTTGTCTTCCATAGGAGCTGCAGATTCTTCTAGTCAGCTCGTAATCAATTTTTATGCTACTGATGTGAGGTCATGCCTTCCATATCATGTGGCCTTTTATATTGGGGTTGTTTGCAACAATCGATTAATTAAGAGAATTGTTGTTGATAAAGGTGCTTCAACATGAGTAATGTCTTTATCATGTTGGAAAGCTATCGATTTTCCTAAACTTACCCCCTCTCCTACACTCTTGACTTCTTTTCATGGACGTTCATTTCAACCACATGGTCTAATTACTTCTTGTCCATTTACACTAGGGTCCAAGTGTATTTTCATATAGGTTGAAGTAGTCGATGCGCCACTCAACTATAATATCTTGTTAGGAAGAAGTTGGACATATTCCATGACTATTTTCATTTCGACAGTATTCCAGATTATATGGTTTCCCCATGAGGTAATAATTGTGACCATCGATCAGGTGGCGTACAACATTTTTGACGTGGAAACTAACCCTGGGAATACTTTCCCTTGGATTGAAAACTCTTAGGTGGCCACTGAGAGCATAGATTGTGGGATGTACCTTTCACTTATGGGATATTTTGAATCTCTTGCACCGATTTTGTACATTCACGCTACTCTGATAAATAGGGTCACTTCATTTAGAATGTCGTATATATAGGACCCATGGGCCCTTCCCTCACTATCTAGTATGGTCGAAGGTCGAGTCCATGTCGGGATGGCCGAACCTTTGTCTTCAATTGAAATATATTATCAAACCATTCAACAAGCCACAACAGACCCAGATCAAACTTCAACAATCATCGAGGAGGATGATCTCTTTCTCAAGCCTTTTTGGGATAAAAAGTCTTCAATCTCTCAAGACTATTTAGGTTCCATATTGCCTTTGGATGAAGCAATTATCGAGGAAATGGTCGGAAATGAAAATACATGGGAGGATTTGCATCATAGATCATATTTCCTCCCTAAACTCAGTTGAATAGAGAGTGGAGAGTTCAAGTTGGCCTTTGTTGGAAGTGTCGATGGAGTAGTCAATCCCTTGGCTAGACATAGTGTCTATGTCGAAGGAAACATGGCTAATATATCGGATATGATCCTGGTCAACATTTCTAAGAATACTGAAATTATCTAAAACGTCTTTATCAAAGAAGAATGCTCATAGGACAAGATTGCTCAATATATGAAACTCTTTAAGGAATTTTTAAATGTGTTTGCATGGTCTTACGAGGAAATTCTTGTCATTGATCCTCGAATAATTCAACACAAGATTCGAACATATGAAAATGTAAAGCCGATTCTACAAACGTTGAGACCTGTGAACCAAGGAAAGGTAGTGGAAATAAAAGAATAAGTGGAAAAGTTGCTCAATGCAGGCTTTATCTACCCAATTCCTCTAACATAATGGGTCTCCAACCCTATTCTCGTTGATAAGAAACAAGGTACAATCCGTGTTTTCATGGAATTTAGGGACTTGAATAAGTCTTTTCCTAAAGATAACTTCCCGACGCCATTCATTGATCAGATATTGGATGAGTGTGCAGGGAGTGAAATATTCTTGTTTATGGATGATTTTTCTAGCTACAACCAGATTGAAATTCGTTCGGAAGACCAACACAAGACGAACTTTTAATGTCCCTGGAGTAATTTCACTTACAGGAAAATGTCATTTGGTCTTAAAAATGCTGGTGCAACATTTCAACGGGCCATGATGTTTTCTTTTCATGACTTGAAGAATATAGTGGATTCATACTTAGATGATCTCATGGATCACTCGTGCAAGAGGGACCGACATCTCTTACACCTCCACTTAGTTTTTGAATAATTTCATTTCTATAGGATCTGATTGAATCCATAAAAGTGCATTTTGTGTGTGACCTTTAGTCGTCTTTTTGGATTCATAGTTTCAAAAAAAGGGATCATGGTTTACCCCTTGAAGGTTGAAGCAATAACTCAATTTCCTCCCCCGTGTATGATTAGACAACTTCAGAGCCTCTAGGGAAAGGAAAATTTTCTTCTATGATTCATTCTGATCTATGCCAACATAACAAAATGTTTCATGCACCTTTTGAAGAAAGGGGTTCCATTTTATTAGGACAAAGTTGAAAAACGTTCATTTGATGCATTAAAGAAATATTCGGTTTCAACTCCTTTATCGATTCCCACCAACTACAATCATGATTACTTGTTTTATTTGGCATCCATAGAATCATCTATTGGCATGGTTCTTGTTCAGGAAGATGATGATCTCCAAGAGAACGTCATCTATTACTTAATTCATGCATTGATAGGCCCTGAACTCAGGTACTCACATGTTGAAAATATTTCCCTAAAAGCATTCCATGTTGTTCAACGACTTCGAAAATATATTCTGCTAGACACAACAATCATTATCATCGTTGTTAATCCTTTCCAATATGTTTTGACTAGGAGAATTATTGGCGGGAAGTACAACAAATGGATTGTTTTGCTTCAAGAATTAAATTTGGACTTGCATATGCAATGTATAAGAAGTCTTTGGTCTTTGCAAATTTAATGTCAGAGTTCCCAGTAGAGAGTGACGAAAGCAAAATGACAGACTCGTTTCCGGATGAGGATATTTTCCTCATTTTTTTGTCTAACCAGGTTATGGGGATATTCTTATATCTCTCTAGACTTTGAAGTTTTCTATGATCTATTCATGAGATGAGAGACAACAAATTGGTCACATGGCTAAAAAATACCTCATCATCATTGATACATACATTGTATGGGCCTTCCTTCTTGCATTAGAACAACACCAATGCCATTTCCCAAGGCATCACATTCCACAATAAAGGTTTTTGTGAAGTCTGGTGTAGTCAATACAAGAGCTTTGCACATCCCCTATTTAAGTTGTTCAAAATATTGAGTTTTCTATGGAGTCCATGAAAACACATCATTGTTAGTTAATGTTGTTAAAGGTGCTTATATTCTTCCATAGTTTCGAGCGAACTTGTAGTAGTAACTTGTCAAACCCATAAATCCTCTAATATTATTCAATGTTTTGGGAATCGACCAATCCATCATGTAATTAATCTTGTTAGGGTCTACCTTGACACATTCATGAGATACAATATGACCCAAATACTCTACCTCCTTCACCCCAAAGAAACATTTGGATGGTTTGGCATATATTCGTTGCTACTTTAGTAGTTGTAGCACCTTGTCAACATGTCGAACATGATCCTCCCAAGACTTGTTATAGATTAGTATATCATCAAAAAATACTAACAAAAATTTTCGAAGGAAGTGATTGAAAATAGAATTCATCAACCCTTGGAATGTGGAAGGTGCATTCATAAGGACAACAGGCATGACCAAAAATTCATAATGGCCTTCATGAATTCATAATGTTGTTTTGGGTATATTTGTTTCCTTCATTCTAATCTGATGATACCCTAAACAAAGATCCAACTTTATGAAGTAGATTTATCCATGTAGTTCATCTAATAATTCATCAATGATGGGAATGGGAAACTTATATTTAATAGTGATCTTGTTGAGCTCTCTATAATTTGGACACATACACCATGATCCATCTTTCTTGAGTATCATTACAATCGGTGCAGAGTAAGAACTTTGGCTATGTATAATGATGTCATATTCTAACATTTCTTCAACCATATGCTCAATTTCACTCTTCTGGGCATAATGGTATATGTAAGGCCTGATGTTACGAGGAACACTCCCAGGAATTAGGTGAATAGAATGATCATGATTTTGAGTGGGTGGAAGACCTCTGGGAATATCTTCAAATACTTTGGAATTCTTATCAATGATCCCTTAGAGATCTAGGGGAATAGATGGCTTAGATATTTGAACATCTAGTGAACATAGTTGTACAATTACACCCTGATGCTCCTTTTTCAATAATGTTTTTGTGCCATTATAGCTTATCAGCTTACTGGGTTTCCCCGTGATACCCCTTAACTCAATTTCTTTCCATGAAATGAAAATTTCATGAAAATTTCTTGAAAATTAAAATCCATTGTTCCCAATGATTGTAACCATTGTACTCCTAGTACGACATCATCAACACCCATGGGTATAGAAATCATTACATTATTCATTACATATTACCCCATAGTAAGATTTATCTTATGGAATTTTCCTGAGAAATTGATAGTTCCTCCATTTGCAATCATTACTTGAAACTTTGGTGCTGGTTATATAAAGAAATTGAGAGATTTGGCTAATTTATAGTGAATGAAATTATGAGTACTACCAGAATCAATTAGGACTATTACCTTTTTGTTTTTGATATATCCTTCTATCTTAAGGGTTTGAGGAGTGATAATTCCAACCAATGCATTACATGATATCGTGGGAGTCAAAACTTCAGAAGAAATCTCTTCTATGTTTTCATATTGAGATGGTTCTTGTTCGTGTTCTTGTTATTCTTCCTCTTCACAATCTATGTAGAATAATTTCTTCTCACTGCACTTATGTCCCTTACTGTACTTGTTGTCACAATTAAAGCATACACCTTTTGTTTGTATTTCCTCCAATTGTTGAGGTGTCAACCTTGTAGGTTGAGG
>JASDQU010336652.1:562-12814 GCA_032191745.1 Picea mariana | reverse complement strand
AGTAATAACATAATTATAATCCTTTTTCTTCAAATGTTATATCAATGTAGAATTATTATCCAATAATGAGAAGTAATAAATAAACAACCACACACATGCACACTACACCAGTGTTTTACGTGGAAACCCAAATCGGGAGAAAACCACAGAATGTTTTTTCTTATATGTCTTGAAGAATTACATTCATTGGAAGCACCAACTTCCTTTGTTTTCCAGGTGCAACTGGAAGAAGGCTCCAACCTCCTAGTTTCTCAGGCTACAACATGAGGGAAGCTCCAACTCGCCAAATCTCTGGCTACAACCAGAAGGAGGCTACAACCCCCAATGTTCTCCGGCTACAACCGGAAGGTGGCTACAACCACCTGTCCTTGCCTCGTCCTGCCACCCTGAAGTAGAAGTAGAATGATGGAACCACTGTCACACTATCACTATGAGATATACTACTGTAAAACTGTACCAATAAATCTGAACCATGCATCAACCATGCATCAACTTGTACCATAAACAAGTGCATCAACCATGCACCAACCTGTAATCAACCTGTACCATAAACAAGTGCATTAACCATGCACCAACCTGTAATCAACCTGTACCATGAAAAAGTGCATCAAACCATGTGCCAAGTATGTACAAATCATGTGTCAACTACTCATCAACTATGAATCATCAATGTGTACCAACATCACCAACTATACACCTCATGTATGTGCGCCAACTCATCAACTACTTGTCTCAACCATGTACTCAACATGTACCTCAACCAAAATCCCTCATCAATTTCATCATCAAAATCTGATTTGTAGATCTGTAATAGAACTGGTGTATCTGATCACATTCTTGCAAGCCTTCCTTAACTTTAACAGCAAGAGACTAGAATTTTCATCAAATTTTTCTTTAGTCTCACATGCCTAGTTTTGGATTAGTCAACAACCCTAACTTGAAGTAATCATAACTTTGAACCTATAATGTATAAATATCTGAAACTGATACACAATTTTATTCAATGTTTTTTATACAATTCCTCCAAGTTTCACTACTTGGAACCTCTCAGAAAAGGAGTTGTAGCAAAAATGACAAACCTTGTTGAATTCTGGCTTATTCTAGAGAGAGACCTTGTAGAGCGTGCCCCACACAAAATATTTTCTGAAATGATCTAAAACTGTTACACATCATAATACGGACTGTACCCTAACCAACACATTTGGTCTCACTGAATTTGGATCTGTTATGAAGAAGTTATGACGTTTTTACCCGAAACACCTGATTTTGACTAGTTTCAGGACTGGCCACAAACCCTATATTCCATAGAGTGTAACTCCCAAAATACAACGACCCACAAGCTGAGTTTTTAACCACAGATACTTGGATATATTTTCTCACTTTCATAGAAATTTCAAGATCTGGTTCATTATAGAAAAAAAGGTATAGTGAAAATGGTGAGATGACCTGAAAATAACATACCTTAGAAAGTACCATCAAAATAATTTATCCTTCCTTGCATTTCGGCCTTCTTTTCTTCACTTTCCTCAGAATTTCGGCTTAGATATCATTTTTAAACCTTAGACACCTATATATATTCAATATTCTCAAGTGTGATTCAAATGAGAGAGCCTTGCCTCTTATTTATACTCTCCAAGTAGCTTCCTTAAAAACATCTTCTAGGTCACTTGGCCCCACTTTCCTTATTTTAGGGTTGGGTCCACTTCTAATTTCTCCATTAAAATTATTATTGAAATAATTTACTTTGTATTCACTTTGAATTATAATACACTCATCACTTCACTTTATTATTTACCTTTTAAAATCTCTTAAACCACTTTGATTACTTTGACCTTTTGCGGCTTCTAGATGACATATGAGGGTCCTCCAACTTTGTAAGGCCATAACTCTCAAACCGTGAGGAGTTATGTGACGTTCTACGTACCACCAGAAATGGCATGACATGTAGTATCCATATAGGATATTATTATCTGAAAATGTATCATAACTCATACCATTACCTATCAAACAAACTTGGGTCCATTACCCAAACCCGGGGTCTCCAACTTCTCATGGCCATAACTCTCTAACCGTGAGGAATTATGTGACGTTCCACATACCACTGGAAATGACATGACAAGAACTATCCATCTAGGATATTTTCCTTGACAAATTCACTTTCCTTCATCTCATTATTCCACAATTAATCATGGGTTCTGTTACTCCACAAAGCTTCTTCCCGTGAGGGCTTTCACCATAAGAGGACCACTTTGGAGTTCATCCATATTTACTTCTTATCAACCACGACAAAACAATAATGAGTCATATTTACATCAAACAATATTGGGTCCATTACCCAAACCTTTGTGCTACGGGGCTTTCTTCAGGGGTTGACACCAATGACAACCAACCTTAATCAACAAAGGAAATGTCTGTTGAGCGATAGTTTATCTCTTTTTCGGTCTCATCAGACTACTTTACGAAAAAGGAACTGAGAGAGTTCTCTTTTAAGTGTTTTTCCAGACTCTATAATCATGAAAAACCTTCGATTTTACCTTCTCTGGACTCGTTAAACCATGATACATTGAAGGGCCCATACGGGATTGAACCCTTACTTCGTCCAGTTTATTAAACAAAGGAAGAGGGACTTACCAAAGGTAAGTTATATCGAGCATGTGTTATGCTCCTCGAGCTCATTAAATTAAAAAGAGGTGCTCATCTATCTGGGTGGGGGAAAAATTGAAAGAAGCAAGCCAAGCAATTTTTTAGAACATTACCAAGTAACTCTTAGAGTCACCCTTGAACACAGCACCTTGTCTTTGCATGCATTTCAATCCATTGAACCTCTGCATTGAGCCAATATTTTGAGTTTCCTATATTCCTTTAGGTCACCTGACGTAAGTCACAACATCCATTGCATCATCAAGTTTTGGTCCATGTCATGTTTCTTCTATCGTGCCTCGGTGTTCAAGGGAAGTATCCGCCTCGAGAGTCAGCCATCAAAAATATCTTGTCTCAATACCCATGTTATTCCATGTTCATTTGATCTACCAATTACATCTCTGTGTCCGTTTCATGTCATTGATGGGGGATACATCAAGGCCCTCATTCGACGAGTCTATTCCTGTCGACTTCAACACATTATCTAGGGACTAGACTTAGAAACCAATTAGTACTTTGGGACCTGCATGCCTCAATGGTAGGCCTCCTCACATTCCACAGTGGGTTTACATCATTGACCTCTGATCGGGTGATTCCACAGATGTTCAACTTCAGCTCATCCATTCACATTCATTGGAATGTACTAGAAGTACCTTGGGAATCATTAACATTAATGGTGATTTCCCTCGTGCTTGTTAACGATTTACATCATTGACCGGTAATCGAGTGGTTTCTGCCATGTTCGACATCAGTACATCTATTCACATGGTTATATTCATACTACATCGGGATCGGTAAGAAGACCCTGGGTTGAGTCATCACTCTTATATGTACTTTGCCCAGGTTGCGAAGGAGTTTCTATTGAACAATGACACATATATTGTCACATAGATCCACTTTGTATTGGTCGTGGTTATGTCTTATCATCTCATAGATCCACTGTGTATTCTTCATGGCTATGATCAATTCAGGTCATAGGAGTATAGATCCACACTGTATCCTCGATGGCTATACCTTTTATCAATACAATTATGGATCCGTAGTGTATTTTATGGCGGCCATATCTTGCAAGTCTTTATCATCCAAGCATAGGTATGTCTGCCTTGGGTTTGAAACATGCCATAATATTTGTTGGATGTTTGTGTGCAGCTTCTGTCAGGTTCTCTACGTCTATACCCTTGCTTGAAAGTCTACAAAGCATTTCAGTTATCAGTTCTCGTCTTCTAACTTCATACTTTGGGGGGCAATCTGTTACACATCGAAATTACTCACTTCGATAGTGTCACAAGTGTCGCATTTTTCTCACAAGTGTCACAAGTGTCAAGAAAATCATACTTCCATAATGCCTATGTCGTACCTATAACGACATCAGAAAGACACTTGAAACACCTCAAACATTTGATTTGGAAGAAGAGGAAAGGTTAATTGGGTTTATGAACCTCTTGTCATTTGAAAGAACCACAAAAATTAAGTTTTTAGAGGAGAGCGCTCCCCTATACCTCTCTCAGGAGTGTTGGCGCCCCCCTATAGACTATCTGGGACTGTTATAACACTCCATATTCCCTTTTGGAGGAGCGTTGCTACTATCAGGAGTGTTGGTGCCCCCTATACATTACTAGGGAGCGTTATAACACTCTGATTGCCCTTTTGAGGGAGCACTACCTATTTTGGGCAACAGTTGGTTTGTTGAGAAGAATGGGGGAAAGATCCCTTCAATATTCGAAGGCAGTTGGATTCAAATCCTTAGTCAAGCCATGATCTTAGGGAAGATCCATAACTGAAGGAGGAAAATCCTCAACTTACCCTAAAGATATCTTAAGTGGTTGGGCCTCTCTAAACCTATTTAAGCAGGCCCTCTCATGGTGAAAAAGGCGGGAATGATGAGAAGCATGAAACCTATGATCTCATAGGAAACACACAGTGAATTGGAGGATAATAATCAGTGAAGCTATTGTCATTCTGATCATGGGTATTTTGAGCAAGGGTTAGACAAAGAGAACTTGATGAAGATGCCGCACTCGCATCTATGGTTGTAAGTTTCCTCATAGGAAACACACAGTGAATTGGAGGATAATAATCAGTGAAGCTATTGTCATTCTGATCATGGGTATTTTGAGCAAGGGTTAGACAAAGAGGACTTGATGAAGATGCCGCACTCGCATCTATGGTTGTAAGTTTCCTTCGTTGTTATTCTCATTAATATGATATGCTTGGCCTGTTTCTTTCTAGTTTGTGTTTAATCTCACATGAACTTGTCTCTAATAGATAGGTCTATTTCTAKCTAATACCAGTAGAGTAGGAAGTGGTTGTAATTTTGTTTGTCTACATGGCTTATAGAGGAGAGAAATATTGGAGCTCAACTCAGACCGTGCAGGGACAAACACCGGTAAAAGGTACTTCGTTTCTCCTTCCTCCTCACACAATAGTTTATCTAGATCTAAAAGGAAGTCATTGACCATGATAAGCATCTTCTGTATTACGATTTTCGAGTCTAGCTCTCAAGAGGAGATCTACCTGTCCGCAGGGAGATTTTCCTTCAACAGGATTCAATAGTAGCTTTGTTGGAGTCACAGATTCTCTAACAATTTCATATTTTATCATTTCACCAACATTCATGGGTGAGTATGGATTTTTGAAAGCGTCTATATCATTTTTGTCATGTTCTTGTTATTATTGATTAATTAGCAGCAGAGACAAGATCATTTCAATTTTAAAATTACTTGAATGGTTGTTGTGGAAGTCTTCCTTTATACCTGATCAAATTGGAGATTTGGTTAGAGGTAGGATAGTGTAGGAAATAAGCTCACTTCTCGAGCATCTTATTTCCTTCATTTTGCAGTAGGGTTATCGGTCAGTTTGCTTAAATAAGTGGCAGATTCTGGCAGTGTTTCAGAGGTTAGTTTCACAGATGACTCCATAACCCAATGGATAAGGCAACTGGAACTGCATGTTCTTGGCATCTCACAGGGAGCATGCCATCCCCTATGGATCCAGAAAGAATCTTAGCACTGAGATTCACCCTCAGATTGCAATAGGATAACCCTAACACCCATCAAATAGGTTTGTAAATGTAGGTTTATGATAGAATGTTAAATGGACAAAACTCAGCATAGCAATGTTCCAACACATAAACTTTAGGCTAGTATGCATAATAAATGAGGTTTTGTTTAATTTCAGTCAGTGATTTAAGGATAAATGTGAGTAGATGGAAGACTTAATGAGGAGGATGAATAGGTTTGCTATAAGCATCAGGCCTTCTAGCAGACAGGTGAAGAAAAATATCAGACACAAGTACTTCTTGATCTAAAACTTAAAACACGGATAACATTTACAACAACATCATAATCAAACATACATTATAACACATCTATAACATCTCATTAGAATCATCCAATAATGAGCAATCAGAGTAAGAAGAAGAAAGATAATGAAAAGAGGTCGACTTCTATTAATCAAAATATCTCAGATCTCATACATAAACCAGAGTATGGCTTTGTTTTATCAAAACATTACAATAGGGAGTCTATGCTCAACCATTCAAACTTAAAACAAAAATCAAATTTAAAGAGTGGAACAACAAAAAAGAAAAAGAAAGAGGGAAACATTATGACTGTATATCAGTGGTCTGCCATTGGGCATGGAGTCAACACCACTCCGCAGATCAAAGGCACTCAAGCTACCTATCAGACAAAAAGAGTTATACTTTATGGATGAAGGTATAAGGAAGATAATAGAAAGAAGAAAAATCATTAAGAAAAGATCATCTCTACTAAAATGACCCAAAGATTATTAGAACAAAAATCATGCGAGGAAATCGCTATAACTCATTCACAGCTCATGGATCTCCTTCTCATGAAAAAACATTGATCTTCAACACCTGTAATTCTATTCAAGAAAAATGACTAGAAGAAATGACAATGAAAGAAAACAAATTCTAATAAATAGTTTAAGTGAATCTCTAATGGCAAAAAAACTAATTACAACAGGCTCTTAGGCTTACAATTGAGCAACTATACTACTCCTCCAACTCTCTCCAACCTCTCTTGGCTCATGAATCTAACCCCACTCTACTCTTGTACCATGAAATATATAGCATTATATGTCCTTTCTAGCTCACCAATTCAAACTCCAACCCCTTTCCCAAGATAGAAACAGTTACAAACAGAGAACAACACGTTTTAACTTATTTCTTGCTTTTCAGGAGGAGAAATTCTGAAAAATAGGCTTCCAAAAGCCACTTGTAATTATCAAAATATAATACTTGTGTAAACTCTGAGAACATTTTTTGTAGATAATATCGTTCTAAAGAAAAAAAATCTCTCGATTACTTGAAATTCATCTTCATCTGGCTGGAATATGTGTCACAAAAACATGTCTCAAATAGGAAATCATGAAAACTGAAAAAATAGGGCTCAAATATTACTTTGACTATCCCAATCTGTGACACCTATGTGAAAAATGAAAGTGGTTAACGTTCTTGGGTCCGTGATTGAGAATAACCTCCTTTCGATTTTGAAAATTTATCCTGGTTCACCCGAAACTCCTCCTGGAAGTCAATTGGTCAAAAATACCAGTTCAATAGTCTTAGAACAGAGTTTTCGCAGCACATTCTATAACGCATTTTGTATAACATTCTATAACGCATTTTGTATAAGGTTTTCGCAACACCAACTCAATTATATCTTGCATACTCTAAGGAGGATGTTAGTTGATGGTATGGCATAATACAGGGAGATATGATTAAATGTAGCCTCTGAAAACCATAAATCCTCATTTACATGATCAATTTTATGTGTTAACATATGGATCCATAGGGGATGGAGACCTCCTTGTGAGGCTCCAAGAACCTAACAGTTCCAACTACCTTATCCATTGGGCTATGGAGTCATCTGTATTATGCAACCAATCCTTTGCAAACCTTCAAAACTTGATATTTACTTTCTGTCATATCCTGATATACTGAGAGAAACTATGCTTATTTATTGAAAACTAAAAACAAATATTCAGATACTGAGCTTATTCATGCACACTCCTACTCTAATCAATTGTATGCTACTGGCTCAAGTAAATTCATGTTTCCAATGTAACCATAAAAGTAACTTCATGACTGAAAGAATCCTCTTTCTTCCATTGATTAGAAGATAATAACAAAAACATAACCGTATCCATAAAAACTCCTTCAAGAAATCATTCTCACCCACAAGTGCTAGTGATATGATAAAATATGAAAACTTTAGAGAATCTAAAAGATATGACTCTATTAAGACTGCCACTCGATCTTCAAAACCGATATCACAATCATACTTACAGTCTTCTTGTTGTTCCATCTTGAAAATAAATGGTCTCTTCAAATTTAGTTCATCATGATTGCTGCAAATTCCTCCTGTCTGAAAATATGAAAGTTGTGGGCTTCCTTCACTGATTTCAAGCGTTATTTCACCAAAATATAGCTGATCCTCATGTTTAATATCTAGAGAAATCAAATCTTCAGATTTATAACAATAAAAAATAATTGTATTAGGAAAAATTTCAGCCTCTTCATTATTCATTTCTATTTCATGTGTGTGGGAAAATATATCATCTTGAAGAGCATTGTAAAATTGATGAAGATTGCGAGGGAAATTTTCTTCTTTATCTATATCTCCAATATCGTCATACAATTCATGTTTCTCATAGAAATCTTCAAATAAAAACTCATTTGAAAAATACCTTTTACAATGTTTCTTGAATACTGTGTGGAAATCCTTAAAGGATGAAATGTTGGAAGAAGGTAATGAGAAATGCCAGTGACGTGCATCACCATCCAATGACTGCATGAATATATTCATACCTACATCCTCATGATGTAGATATAATTGATCCATGCACTCATGAAACTTGATGAGGTGATCTGTTGGATTATCTTCCTTCCTCTCTCCGAAGATAGGAAGAAAATCTCCCCATTCTGACATATGAGGTACTGGATGTGGGAAACTAGGAATTGCATAAAAGTTAAGAGGTGCAAACATTCGAGCCAAAACAGAAGAAAATTCCTTTGACATCTTAATATTGTGGAGTCACTGTTGTATTTGTCCTTCATGGAGTCTCCAGGTAGATGATTATAGTCAACTACGGTGTCCCTCTCTTTTCTACCATCAAGAGTTGGATCTATGCATTCTCCTAGGGAATATCACTTCACACTTCTCTCCACGGCAACGGTGCCAAAAATTTTAACACCTAGTAAATCCATCTATGATTTATTTAGAAAGGTACCAAGGTAACATGTTCAACCTACTTGCAGGCTAGAAGTTAGCCATTCCAAACCCAGATAGGGCTCTCTCTTACAATCTCATCCTTCCAATGTCATTTCAAAGGCTGGTTGTATTTCTTAGGAAATTGATAGATCTTTTGTGGGTATAATAAAGGTTTTTAGAATGTTTCTTTTTTAAATGGGTTTGGTAACCTATGAATACTGCAGTTCATTGGGAATGGAGTCAAAGGATTGAAGTTGTCAAGAAATGTAAATGTATTGCAGTTTCAGAGGATTAACACATGGGAGCTGATTACTGAAATAGAAATCGATAACGTATTACAAGCATGATCTATGTGAGAGGAGCATCAGACATAGATGAATTCCTTCCACTTACTTTAGATTAGCGCTACATGAAATACACATAAACAAGGGAAAAAGGCTAAACAATGAAAACATGATGAATCTCAGACCACCTGAGGCACTCACTACTTGTATTAAAAATTCATGAGAAAATATGAGGTTTTCTGCTACAAAAGAAAGGCCTCTCCCCAGACAATCCAAACTTTCTCTATGTTTTACATCAATATATATAGAAAAGGATTACATCGTGAAGTTCCATGAAAAATGAGGAGTTCAAAAAACATCCTTATGCCAAAAATAGAATCAGTATCCTAAAGAAATGACACTTGTAATGTTAGTTACGACTTTCTAGGAATAAAATGATAACAATAAATCAAAGGAACAAATTCTAAGAACTGCTGCTTTGATATCTCGAATTTGTTGGAGTCAAGCCTTTAATTGTGGAATTATTTTTAACTATATCATGAGGTCGAGATATTGAAAGATGAAATTCTTGAAGATAAGGTTCCAGGTGTCCCAATCATGCTAAAAGATAGGAGTCTGTTGTTGTCATTTAATTTCCACTTCTTCTTACTGCCACCTATGAATTTACTGCTTCCTATAATCTAAGGTCTTTATTGCCAAATGACCTGGAAGCCTGGGACCACTAAAGTAAACATGGCCTAGGATAGAAGATATCTATTCATTTCTAATTTCAAGTCAAGATTTATAACTATTTGCAACACTTTGCCTTCAAACAATATGCACACACCTTTGAGTTGTCATGATCAGTTTGCTTACCAGAAGAAATCTGGGCAAAATAAATTGTTTGAAGTAACAAAGGACTAACCCTTTCTTGAAGACCTTTATGAAGGTTCTTGTAGGTGCATTCATCTATATATCATTTTAGGCATCTATTTGAAGAAGTTTTAAAATACCAAACACCATTTGGAAATATCCTGCAAAGAATTTATGAACCTTCAAATTCCCAAACTCTGTCTTTCCCTATCAAAAATTCGTTATGGTTGATTACATAGCACCAAAAGTGATTTTTAGTGTTATTGCACTATGGATTGATGAGTTCCTATATCAATTAATCCCAAAGCCAACATTTCTACTACTAGAGTACTATAGTAGAAGAAGGGTTGGAATGGTAGTTGAGATTGCAAGTAGATCCTGTAAACTTGAATTTTGAAATGCCCATTATGATTGTAAATTTTTATTTTGTGTTATATTCATGGAACATTTTCAAACCTTCACAGATTTGGTTGTCTTCCTATACCTACACAGAGTACAGAGAAGGAAATTGAAGGTACCAACATCCTGCAGGTAGGTATAATTCTTCATCACATAAAATGTTTATTACAAGTTGTGCATGAAACTACAAAGGTACCATATCCCTTTACGTAGATGGCCCCCTTTTGAAACACAAGTTTTACCCTGCATACCATGTTGAAATAATCGTTACATGTTGAGGGATAGAGAAGGGATAGAGAAGGCATAGACTGAGTGCTTCCATTCACAACATGGGACAAGATCGACATATTTTGGTTGTTTGATTTATACTCGCATGCTAATTCTATTTGTAGATAACACTTCAAAGGAAGCTCAATGGAAAACTACAATAAAGTGGGAGCCTGTATTCATTCTCAATCTTGTTGTAATGACCATAAACCATCTCAGGAGCACGTTATAACTTGAACATCATTCATATATCCCAGAGCATGGATATATTTGGAGTTCTCATGTTATTGATCATCGAAACCCATAAATATAGTTAAATAGGGATGTGAAAACTATCCATTGACACAAGGAAAATGAAATAGATGACTCAACTCCCTTGATCTCGGCTTTGATGACCTGCTTTTTGTTACTTCAATTGCAATAATGCTCGGTCTACAAAAACTCAGGCTTCAATAATGAAATTTAAGATGCAGAGTTGATTCCTTCTTGAATACCTGTGAATTCTCTTCTGATTGATATAAGGTTGAAAGGCCTTCCAAACGAGGGCGAGGGGAGTGCAGATAGAGGAAACATTTTAAACAAAAAAGCATGATTTCCTTTGCATAAACTTGGTGCAATTGTTGCATCTGGCCCTGTAAGGCCTCTTCCATCCTTGTTGATGTTGCATATAAAAACTGTCACCTCCAATATTATTCACCTCCAAAGATATTAGTGAGTTTCATTGTTGGATGTTGGTCTATTCACTGGGCCTTTACTGTAACACCCTGTTTCCCCCAGTTTGTAAAAATAACTATACTGGCCAAGAACTGTGGCAAACTCAAAAATGTGAATGTGTGATGTGAATGGACCTTGTGAAAAAGGTCAATGAATGTAAATAATATTATGAATATATATATATATATATATATATTTCATGACTGCTGAGAGGGGATATGCTGAAAAAAAGACCACGATGGCTGAAGAAAGGTGGTGGAAGGCACCTGGAAAGGTGGGGTTAACTTCCACCAAAACCAATACCATATTTGGACTTCACCGGCCTGGAGAACCAAGAGCGGCTTGCTGGCCCAAAATAATTTACTTGCAGGTTGGTAGTTAGATGGCTCCTCAAAAATTAATCAGGGATGGGGCAAATGAACCGCCCATCCATAGGAGCCTTCGACCTAACCACCATGAGGAAAATCATGCCACATGCAACCTCGCAAGAGGGAAATGCGTGAGGACGGAGCAAGGAGGGAGCAGACGCGAGGGAAGGAGGAAGAACTCTGGAGATATGCAGAGTGAGTGATAGCAGAGAAGGGGGAGAGTAACCCTCGTTCTCAGTCACTGGAAAACCGAGACACAGTCTTGCAACATTGTAGTCTCAGATCGGGGGTGGCTAGTGGTAAATCCTATCGGAGTCACTGAGCCTACGGTTGGGTGGAAACGAACACCCCTCTCAGTAGTTACATCACCTCTGGTATTATTTCTGATAAGTGTTATTTGAAGTTAATGCCATAATCGCATGTTCAGTTTTATGTGCTTGTAAATAGTTTTGAATAGAAGTATTTACCTAACGTTTGATTTCATAGAATGAATGC
>JASDQU010336651.1:0-11557 GCA_032191745.1 Picea mariana | reverse complement strand
CTCTCTTGGGCATCAATCTGTGAAAAGGCTTCTCCTTGACTTGGCCATTAGCCTTCCTTTATCCAGATTGACTTAGGGACGTCTCCCTTGGATTTGCCCTCCTAAATAGAAAGAGCCCCCCATCGAGGTGACAGTGGGTGGGGAAGCTCCTGTTACGCCGGTTTCTACCTTTGACACAAGCTATTTAACCTTTCCTACAAACCGTGCGATAACAGGCTTCAACTAGGGTATTTGCTAGATTATTCTTGGTTAATGTAAGTGAATTTCTGCAATTCTTCTTTCCTTTGAATGGTTATAGTATTTTTACTTTGCATTTTACTAAGATTATGGAATTGCTAGCTTAAAACCCTAGGAGATTAACACATGTTATTTTCCTTGTCTCAATAGCTTTTCACCTACTAGATTTTGCTAGAAAACCTATCCTTTGAAGCATGTGCTAGATCCCTACCATTGTAGCACTCTAGCATCATTTGCTTCATCAAGCCTTTATTTACTTCAAGCTTGAGCTAAAGAAGAAGGAAAACCGCTAGAGCCTAGAGTTACCTACTTCCTAGTAGTCGTTTTCCTCCTAGGGTTTGTTGATTGAGGCCTTGGGTTACCAATACCTCAAACATCATCCCTCTTGTCCTTAGTTCACACACTATCATTTATTTCCTTCAATATTGTTGCTACAAAAAGTGACTCCATTAGCCCTAAAGACATTGATCTAGACCTTATACTTGATTGATTGATGAGCACAACCCTTAAATCTTATACCTCAATCTATTTACTAACCTTTCCTAACCCTAGATTAGACTAATCTACTAACATTCTTGCTGCTGTTACAAAAGTAAGCTACAACCACTTATTACAGCACTAAAAGCTCTTAAAAGAAAATTACTACAATTGATTTTTACATTGCCTCATTAGCTTCTGACAAGTGCTAACATATTGATATTGTTAGATTATCATTTTGGGTCATTTTGAAGCTTATTTAGGGCATTGATTGTGAAGCCATCATCATATATATATTGGTGTTATAGATTTTTGTTTGCTTCATCTTATATCAACTTATTGCTTTCATTGGCAAGTCCAAGGTTTTATGAAACACTAACATCAATTGTACTTGCAAAAATAGTGTTTTCTTGTTGTCTTGTTCTGGGCAGGTACACTTAAGCATATCATTGCTTCATTTTGTTAAACCTTTGGGACTTTCTGATCGGTGTGACTTGTGAGAAGGGATAACTTTTCTTGATACCTCAACCTTTGCCTTCTCAACCCCTAGGTCACCGAGGACGTCTCCCCTGGGATTTCACCCCTAAATAGAAAGAGGTGTCTTATTAAGGTGACAGTGATAGGACAACCTTTTGTTACGCCAATTTTCCCTCCATTAGCCTTTCCCTTTTGGACAAGTACAAATTGCGCGATAACATTTTGGCACCGTTGTCTTCGCACATTGCGAAATCCCGACATGCGAAACCCCGAAAAGAGCTTAGTGTAAATGGGCTTCGGAGTTTCGGCTCCCGGGAAACCCAAGTGTGAGACCCCTCGTCTTCACACATCGTGAAATCCCGGTATGTGAAACCCCGAAGCGGTGTAGTGTGAAAAGATTTCGGCGTTTCGACACCCAGGAAACCCAATGGTATGAACCCCACGTCTTTGCAAGTTGCGAAATCCCGGTACGCGAAATCCCAGTATGTGAAACCCCGAAGCGGTGTAGTGTGAAAGGATTTCGGCGTTTCGACACCTGAGAAACCCAATGGTATGAACCCCACGTCTTCACAAGTTGCGAAATCCCGGTACGCGAAATCCCGGTATGTGAAACCCCGAAACGATGTAGTGTGAAAGGATTTCGGCGTTTCGGCACCCAGGAAACCAAAAGGTATGAACCCCTCATCTTCACAAGTTGCGAAATACTGGTACTCGAAATCTCGGTATGTGAAACCTCGAAAGGTAGAATGCTGGGATTTAATCCGAGCCATTGATCAAGTCGACGATCTGTTAGACCCTTTCAGGTTTCGGCATTTCGAAAGACAGAGAAGAGGGGAACGCTTGCATCGCAATTCCCCGAATCGCGAAAGCCGGAAGTGCCTTTCTGGTAAGGCCTGTGGTCATAGCCAACGATCACATGGGGGAGGATAAGGGAAGGGAGGGTCTGCGCTAGGCCCCATAGAAATTCGGGGATTCTATTCCTCGAAGAAAAGACAAAAAGAAAAATAAAAATCTTAGTTGCCATAGTGGGTGTGTGACAAATTGGTATCAAAGCATGGTTACAACACTTGGCCTACTTGGGCTCATGAACGGGTTGCGCAAAGACTTCATTCGAAGTACTCTTAAAAGGAGTAACCCTCTATCTTAACCCCCTTAATCACAAGTCGAAATTAAGAATGAAAACTCCTATTGTGTGTATGGATGTGAAAAATATGAATTATGCGCTGATTATGAATGAATATAAATATTGACTAACAACAAGCATTTTTATTTTGCACACGAGCGGACGATCAACCGTGGGAAACTGCAGACGCATAGAATGGTGACTCACCACGAAGTGGGGGATGGCTCCCACAATAGAGACGAAGAGTCTGACGAAAGGAGGGCGGTAGGGACCCTTCCAGATCTAGCTGAGACTGTTAGGAGCCTCATGGTCGAACTACAGAGCTGCAAGGCCGACAACGAGAGGATGATAAAAGAGCAAGAGAAGCAAACGGAAATTAATGCAGTCTTACTGCAGAGTTTATCCAACATACAGAGACAATTGCAGCATGAACCTGACACAAGTCACGCAGATCGACAACAGACAAAGAAAAGTCAAAGTCCACCTGAGATACAGAAACGTGGTCTTTTAAGTGGCCACACTGGGAAGAGCACCTCGAGAAAGGTCCACCCTAGAGCTAAGGGACAAGCGTCGAACGATTCCTCTGGAAAGGGAGCTGGCGACTCGGAGGGATCTTCTAGCAGCAGAACTAGTTCTTATTCTCGAAGAAAACGGAAGAAGCGAAAGCAATCCAAGAGTCATAATCTCGAAGAATTCAGGAAGGTCAAACCACCCTCTTTCGACAGTGAAATAAAGAAGGGAGAGGAAGCGGAGGCCTGGCTGCTTCGACTAAAGAAGTATTTCAGAGTCCATGACTTCTTAGAAAATTTGAAGGCCCGAGTGGCCACCTTCAACTTGAATGGAAAGGCTTCCATTTGGTGGGAAGACCTTAAGAATGTAAAAGGGATTCACGAAGAGGGCCTGTCTTGGGAACAGTTTGAGAAATACTTCAGGAAGAAGTATCTGTCGGAAAAGTATTTCGACGAAAAGACTAAAGAATTTTATGAACTCAAGCTGGGGCAACTCACCATAGAGGAATATGTCAGCAGATTCCTCGAGTTGTTGCGGTACGTACCCTATATAAAAGCAGAAAAGGCAAAGGTGCAACAGTTCATCAGCGGACTACCTAAGGACTATCAGAACAGGATTGAGTTTGATGAGCCAAAGACCCTAGAAGACACTATCCGAAAGGCAAGATATTGTTATGAACAGCTTGGGCATCAGACAGAACATCGTGAAGGCTGGAAGCAGAAGAACAGTTTGGGATTCCAGAAAAAGGGGTTTAAATCTCCAAGATTTAAAAATTATAAAAAGGACTCAAGGATGAGCTTCCCAACCCGAAGTGTACACCAGCAGAATTTCCCCTCCCAGAGCGGAAATAAACCTTTTAGATCTACCCCAGGAAGGATTGATAACCCAAAGAAAGAACCCTTGAAATGTTGGGGTTGTGGAGAAGAGCATCTACTGAGGGACTGCCCGCACCGACAACAGAACAATCGGAGAATTTACAACGTTCAAGAAGCTACCACCGTCAATGACATGGCCAAGAGTATGCCACAAATTTATGCAGCCGTGGATAATAAACAAGCTGACCACCAAGCTTCAGTGGTGGAGATAGAAGGTATGATCACCAACCATCTAGTGTCTATTCTAATCGACCCTGGTTCAAATTTGAGTTATATAGCCCCTAAGGTTGTTGATAAGTGTAAATTACAGCCACATAAACACGCCAAGCCATGGTTGGTATAGTTAGCTACTGGCACCAAAAGAAAGGTAGCGGAGGTCATACCAGCCTGCCAATTTACTATGGGTGAATTCCCCACCCAAGCAACCCTTAATATATTACCCCTAGGGTCGTATGACATGTTGATCGGTATGGACTGGCTAGCCACATATAAAGACAGACTGGACTATTACCATAAAACCTTAGAATGTGTACATGAAGGAGGAAGAAGGATAACCCTTCAAGGGATCCAAAAACCTGTCTCGGTGACACGAATATCAGCTCTTCAAATGAGAAAATATTGCAGAAAGGGGTGTCCACTATATGCGATACAGGTATTGGAATCAATTGAAAATGACAAACCAAGCCTTGAAGACCATCCCATACTAAGAGAATATAGAGATGTATTTCCGGAAGAGGTACCAGGTCTACCTCCGAGAAGGGACATTGACTTCTCGATAGAACTTGCACCAGGAGCGATGCCAGTGTCTAGGACACCCTACAGGATGAGCACACCCGAGCTAGTTGATCTTAAATTACAAGTGAAAGAAATGATGGACAAAGGCTATATCCGGCCCAGCGTGTCTCCATGGGGAGCACCAGTCCTGTTTGTGAAAAAGAAAGATGGTACCCTCCGACTGTGCGTAGATTATAGACAACTCAATAAGGTAACCATAAAGAACAAGTACCCCTTACCCAGGATCAATGACTTGTTCGATCAATTGGGAGGTGCTTCCATCTTCTCAAAGATTGACTTGAGATCTGGATACCATCAAGTCCGAATCAAGGGTGAAGACATCCACAAAACTGCCTTCAGGACAAGATATGGTCACTATCAGTTTGTGGTAGTACCATTTGGATTAACCAATGCCCCTGCCACTTTTATGTGCTTGATGAACAATGTGCTCAGCAAATTCCTAGAGAAATTTGTATTGGTTTTTATTGACGATATATTAATTTACTCCAAGAATAGAGAGGAACATGAGGAACATCTTAGGCTTGTACTTCAAGTGCTAAGAGAACATCATCTCTATGCCAAATTTAGCAAGTGCGACTTTTTCCAGAAGCAAATACATTACTTGGGCCATGTCATATCTGAAGAAGGAGTAGCAGTAGACCCTTACAAGATTAGGTCTATCATGGAATGGCCTACCCCAAAGGACGTTTCAGATATCAGGTCCTTTATGGGCTTAGCAGGATACTATAGGAGATTTATAAAAGGATTCTCCAAGATTGGTTGTCCAATCACTATCCTCCAGAAGAAAGAAGCTAAATTCACGTGGACACAAGAATATGAAGAAAGATTTGAATCCCTAAAACATTTACTGACCCACGCACCCGTGTTGAAGATCGTCGATCCCGAAGCTGACTTCCTCGTGTGCACAGATGCCTGCAAGGAAGGGCTCGGAGGAGTCCTTATGAAAGGAGGAAGTGTTGTCTGCTATGAATCCCGAAAATTGAATGAGCACGAAGTCAACTATGTGACCCATGATCTAGAGCTGGCCACCATAGTGCATGCCTTAAAAATGTGGAGGCATTACCTCCTGGGAAGGAAATTCATACTTATGACAGATCACTGTGGATTACGATATCTGTTTGACCAACCAAAGCTCAATTCCAGACAAGCTAGGTGGATGGCCCTCCTTAGCGAGTTTGATTTTGAAATCGAACATATTAAAGGAAAAGAAAATAAGGTGGCCGATGCCCTTAGCAGAAGTATAAAAACAATTCACCTGGCAGCGGTGAGCATCGGCGAGATGGATGTCAAAGAAAGAGTCAGGAATGCACAAGAGACAGACACATTCTTCCAGATCGTGACCTCGTCCCTGGAGCAAAAACCCACAGGGATAAAGTATGAAGGCTACCAGATGATAGATGGAGGTCTGCTAACTTACAGAAACAGATTGTATATTCCAGATTGTGACGACTTGAAGAAGTTCATAATGGATGAACTACATAAAAGACCCTATACTGGTCATCCAAGATACCGGAAGATGATCACGGCCACCAGGAAACAATTCTGTTGGCCTGGATTGAAGAAAGACATAGTTGAATACTTAGCCAAATGCATAGAGTGCCAACAGGTTAAAGCAGAACATCGACACCTAGCAGGATTATTACAACTTCTACCAATCCAGGAATGGAAATGGGAAACCATCTCCATGGATTTCATCACTGGATTACCAACCTCGACCAAACAGAATGATGCCATCATGGTAGTGGTGGATAAATTGAGCAAGTCCGCTCATTTTATCCCCGTCAAGTCAACTTGCAAGGCAATAGACATCGCCAACGTATTCATGAAGGAGATATTCAGACTACATGGTATGCCTAAAGAGATAGTGTCTGACAAAGACACGAAATTTACTTCCAACTTTTGGAAATCCCTGATGGTTGGTCTAGAGACCAAATTGTTGTTTAGCACAACCTATCATCCTCAAACCAATGGATAGACAGAAAGAGTGAACCAAATATTAGAAGACATGCTAAGGATGCATGTAATGCATCAACCCAAAAAGTGGGAAGACTACCTGCCACTGGTGGAATTCGCCTACAACAACGGCTACCAAGAATCCCTAAAGATGAGTCCTTTCGAAGTCCTCTATGGTAGGCCGTGCAACACTCCAATCAGTTGGAGTAATACCGTAAACAGAGTTACTATTGGACCCGACATGTTGAAAGAAATGGAACAACAAGTGACTCAGATAAAACAAAATCTAAAGGTCGCTCAAAACCAACAGAAAATTTACGCCAACCGAAAGAGAACTCCAAGAGAGTTCAAGGCGGGAGACCATGTATATCTCAGAGTTAGACCCAGGAAGAGTTCCCTGAAGATGGGAGCTTGTGCCAAGTTGGCACCTCGGTATTGTGGACCCTTTGAAGTTCTAGATAGAGTGGGACCTGTAGCCTATAGGCTAGCACTTCCTCCCACAGTAAAAGCACATAATGTTTTCCATGTTTCATTATTGAAGAAATATGTACATGATTCTAATCATATAATTGACTGGTCTGTGATCCAGGTGGAACCGGAGGGAGAATTCCTACCAGAACCTCAATGCATACTGGACAGAAAGGAAACCCCGCTCAGGAACCGAACCATTGCACAGGTCAAGGTGCAATGGAAACATTTTGGCCCAGATGAGGCTACATGGGAAATGGAAGATGCCATGAAACAGACATATCTGATTTTCTTTACTTCTGTACATACACGTCATATTGATAGATAGAACATCGAGGACGATGTTCCTTTAAGGGGGAGGGAATTGTAACACCATGTTTCCCCCAGTCTGTAAAAATAACTATATTGGCCAAGAACTATGGCAAACTCAAAGATGTGAATGTTTGATTTGACAGACCTTTGTATAAAAGGTCGATGAATGTAAATTATATCATGAATATGTGTCGCATGATTGTTGGGAGGGGGATGTGCTGAAAGAGACCACGATGGCTAATGAGAGGTGGTGGAAGGGGCCGGGAATGGCTACGTTAACTTCCACCAAACCAAAACCGTACTGGTTTGTATGTGCTCAAAAACCAAAGCTCACTCTCTGACCCCGGAATGAATTACCCGCCAGGATGGTAGGTGGGGAGGCTCCTCAAGAGTAAATGAGGGGATGGGGGCGAACCACCCATCTGTAGAAGCTCTCAGACCTGACCACGGACGGGGAAATTCGCGCCACACGCAACCTCGCAGGAAAAGGGCAAGGAAAGAAGTGTGGAAGGGGGGGACAGTGGAGGGAGCGCGCGCGACAGGAATCGCGAAAGGAGAACCAGAGGAACTCCGAAACTACAGAGAGTCATGAACAGAGGAGAAGGGAAGTAACCTTCATCCTTGACTTCCGTTGAGCTGGGAGTAGGAGACTGGGTCTCAAAGCATCGTGGTCTAGCTCCGGGGTGGCTAGTGGTAAAACCGGTTGGAATCACTGAGCCTACGGTTGGGTGGAAACGAGCACCCCTCTCAGCATTCGCATCACGTCCGAAATTTCTGATAAGTGTTATGTCTTGCATTTGGAATTGAATGTCACGATCGCATGCTCATTTTTATATGCTTGTAAATAGTTTCTGTATAGAAGTGTTTGCCTTGTGTTTTGATTGGAAATAATGGATGCATGCTTATACTGATATAACTACAAATCGGTTAATGTATAGAATGTATGAGTTCAGGATACGAGTCTGTTCCCCTGAGGATTGACCCATCTAACTTGACTCGTGCTATGCCCTGGTTCATCCTCCCAAAGGCACCTTTTTCGGGAAAGTTCCCTCGCATTCCAGACTCGGAGTGAGTCCCTTGAAAAGACTACCATTGTAGTAAATCCGCGAGTTTACCTTGCCCCTGTCGTGAAGTAAATGAGCTTCGGAGTTTCGGCTCCCGGGAAACCCAGGTGCGAGACCCCTCATCTTTGCACATCGCGAAATCCCGACATGCGAAACTCTGAAAAGAGCTTAGTGTAAATGGGCTTCGGAGTTTCGGCTCTCGGGAAACCCAAGTGCGAGACCCCTCGTCTTCGCACATCGCGAAATCTTGACATGCGAAACCCCGAAAAAAACTTACTGTAAATGGGCTTCGGAGTTTCGGCTCCCGGGAAACCCAGGTGCGAGACCCCTCATCTTTGCACATCACGAAATCCTGACATGCGAAACCCTGAAAAGAGCTTAGTGTAAATGGGCTTCGGAGTTTCGGCTCCCGGGAAACTCAGGTGCGAGACCCCTCGTCTTCGCACATCGCGAAATCCCAACATGCGAAACCCCGAAATGAGCTTAGTGTAAATGGGCTTCGGAGTTTTGGCTCCCGGGAAACCCAGGTGCGAGACCCCTCGTCTTCGCACATCGCGAAATCCCGACATGCGAAACCCCGAAAAGAGCTTAGTGTAAATGGGCTTCAGAGTTTCGACTCCTGGGAAACCCAGGTGTGAGACCCCTCGTCTTCGCACATCGCGAAATCCCGGTATGTGAAACCCCAAAGCGGTGTAGTGTGAAAGGATTTCGGCGTTTCGACACCCGAGAAACCCAATGGTATGAACCCCACGTCTTCACAAGTTGCGAAATCCCGGTACGCGAAATCCCAGTATGTGAAACCCCGAAGCGGTGTAGTGTGAAAGGATTTCGGCGTTCCGACCCCCGGGAAACCCAATGGTATGAACCCCACATCTTTGCAAGTTGTGAAATCCCGGTATGTGAAACCCTGAAGCGGTGTAGTGTGAAAGGATTTCGACGTTTCGGCACCCAGGAAACCAAAGGGTATGAACCCCTCATCTTCGCAAGTTGCGAAATCCCAGTACGCGAAATCCCGGTATGTGAAACCCCGAAAGGTAGAATGCTGGGATTTAATCCGAGCCATTGATCAAGTCGACGATTTGTTAGACCCTTTCGGGTTTCGGCATTTCGAAAGACAGAGAACAGGGAAACGCTTGCATCGCGATTCCCCGAATCGTGAAAGCCGGAAGCGCCTTTCTGGTAAGGCCTGTGGTCATAGCCAACGATCACATGGGGGAGGATAAGGGAAGGGAGGGTCTACGCCAGGCCCCATAGAAATTCGGGGATTCTATTCCTCGAAGAAAAGTCAAAAAGAAAAAGAAAAATCTTAGTTGTCGTAGTGGGTGTGTGACATAATCATACATGAATGAATGAGTAGAGGCCCTTGCCTTTCCTTTACTTTTTGGCTCACCTTGTCCCTCCAAAGTGACTTTCATTTTATTAATATTTAATTAATTAATTAAATCACTTTAATTAATTAATTAACCTTTTAACCTCTGAAAAACACCTTATCTCTCCTTGTGGCTTCCCTAGCCACTGAACGTCACTTCTCACGATCCCATCCTGTAGTGTTGGTCCTCTAGATTCCAATGAGCTATTACACTAAGAGGTTCCTCCAAGTAATGTGCCCAAAATGACCTCTTCAGTGAATTTAATTAACTTATAGCCCAAAATAGTCAAAATCATGGAAATTGTCGGAATGCAACGAAACCAAAGCCAACCTATGCGAAATGGCTCATAATGATGAAATATGATGAACAATGCAAGTTGGACCCCACAATGCCTCTCAATAACCCCTGTACTCGCTATAACATCCATCTGGCTACTCTGGTCATCATAAACCTCTGCACTGTGATGATGTCCCAAAGTGGGGACATTACATTGAATAACCTCGTGAAACAAGAGAATGAAACCGTTAGAGAATCCCAGTAAGCCATCATCCGTCTGATAGTTTCCTTCTCTTCCTTTATACCAAAGCCTTTACAGGACAACTAGGATATCTCCTCAGAGATAAAGCCCCTAAGACAATCCAAGAAGCCCAAGAGGTAGCTACAATAATTGAAGACAATCTTTCATCATCTAGAGTCGAGCCTTTCTCAGCCCCAAGAGTCAGAATGGATACTAAACCTAAGATAGTCCACAATGTTGAACCTACCTCAGACATTAGCGCTAGCTTGGAAAAGTTACAATTGACTGTAGATGGCATGGTAAAAACCCAAGAACTAATGATGAATAGGATTGTCAACCTAGAAAGAACTCAACAACAAGCCCCTAGGGTTCCTTACAAAGGGCAACTCCAGAAAGGGAACCAAGTTTTTAGACCAAAGAATGATCAAGAGGTTCCCAATGCTTTAGCCCCTGCAAATATAGTAGATGAAAACCCTTGGTGCTTACTGTTATCCCCCACTGTCAAGGATAACTAGGAGATTATGTCTCGAGGCCCACAGGTCCTAAACATGGAGTACCGAGAGCTAGATCAACTTGAGCATGGCCCTGGAGGGCCCATCTTTTCTCCCTTTCAGCGCCTCCACTTTGTCAGTAGCAGCAACATCATCCATCACCTTCGGCTTGGTCCTGCATCAGAGATGATTCTTGCTCCATGAGGTAATGAGTCTGGGTATCATGGTATGTGTCACTCTGATCCTCAAAACCTTTGAATATGTGCATTTAATTCCTTCTGTTTCTAACAAATGCTTGGATCTTATACTTGTCCACTTGACCATGTCTGGGGGGAATGCCAGGATGCCCTAGTAAGCCTGTCTCCATAGGTTTTGGTTCGCCACTTGGGGGGTTTCTGAAAAGTCATCGTTTGCGCCCGTCATATGACCACCTTTTCATCTTGCTTCCCGCTCATCTATCCCATTACACTTGTCCAGGCATTGGGTTGGCCAATCATTTCAGGGTTGCACCTTGCCTTGTGGGAAGAAGGGGCTAAAGGCCCAGAAGGTAAAAGCAAGCTGGCAAAAGATAAAAGCCTAAAAATAAGACCTCGAGATGCTTCGCCCAGGGATCCCCGAGAAAGCAGTAAAAAGCTTCTCAGCAAGAAACAAGAGGGACCCAATAAAAATAATAAAACAAGACCTAGTCAGAGGATAGGGGGTCTCATCACGAGCTAGCCTATTAGGTCCATGGGTACCTAGCAGTATGACACTACTAGCAGCTGGTTACCACGCCAGGGTAGTGGCTCTTGGTTGCATGGCCAAGAGAAAGGGGGTCTCATCACGAGCCAACCTTCTCATTTCTGTGAAAGTACTTGTGGGTAACATTGCCACCACTGGTCACCACGC
>JASDQU010336648.1:0-11945 GCA_032191745.1 Picea mariana | reverse complement strand
ATTTTCATGCTCGTACATTGGTTTTTGTTCCCATTAAATAGGCCTAGGTCGACCTAACCGACCCCCCTTTATTCTCTGGCTTCATTGTTACACTTTAAATATAATATTGTTGGTTAGTTGTAACAAGAAGAATGTGTGGTGCAATGGTAGGTGGCATATAGTTAAGACTTTGGAATATTTTGAATATTCCCCTAGAGGTTAGGGGTTCTATTCCATTTGACTCCAACAAGTTTTATTCTCCCTTAACCATTATTGGTCAATCGGAGAGTGTCACATGGCACTCTCTGATTGGTCCACCTATCTGCATAGTCATCATCCTGCCACGTCATCTACCATCTGTACTTTCTAACTATACCCGCCACCCAGATGCCACATCATCCGTATGAATGACACATGGCACTTTATAATTGGTCCACATGGGGGCCTGAAAATGCCAAAAATGAGTGACAAGTGGCAGCCTCTCGTGCTACCACATCATCATTTTGACATCATCTGTCAGTGGTACGGACCTACCATGTGTCAACCCTTCTTTAACTTTTGACTCGTTTGACCACAACTTTGACCAACCATAACTTCTTCATACGAACTCTGTTGGAGGCAATTTTTGCGTTGTTGGAAAGCTATCGTCGAGCTCTATGCAATGACATGGTTTTTAATATCAATTGAGAAGATCAATTTTTGAGCATTTTGGATCCTCCTGGATCACTTTTGAGCATTCTAGATCCTCCTAGATCACTCATGGTTATGAAGGGGGTGTTTAATTTGCCCCATGTCATGGAGAATTTCCATATCAACATGTAAGAGAATGTCCCTCCAAATTATGTATTCTTGAAAGGGATATTTAGGTTTGGGACCAAATTTATGAAGGAGCGAGGGGGAATTAATGCTCATCAAGTTCCCTTATGTATGGGTGTCTATACATTGAAGGAGGCCACCATGGTCCTTGGTGGTTAGAATTATGTACAAAGAATCTTTTAAATTATTTTCCATGAGGGTGGGGTCATCAAAACACATGAATTCATCTATTCTATTGGGCATGTCCTTGTTAGCTAGTCAATGTCCTAGTTGTGATCCTCAATTTTCTCTAAAGATAACTTGATCCAAGTGAACTTGTGAATTATTTATGTAGCAAAGTTTCAATTATTTTTATTGTGGTGGTCTATAACCAATTTGGATTCCCCTTGGAATATAATTCTTTGAAAAAACTTGTTTAAGAGTTTCTCCAATGCCATGGATTAAGATACCCAATTCAACTTGGTTGTTATTTTTGGACCAAGGATTTCGTGTGTGATTCTTATTATGCACCCTTTTGTTTTTTGACAACTCTACCTACTCTTCCTAATCCTAAGTAACCTTTGGGAGCTTTATCAAAATGATATCTAATCCTTCCACTTTGTGGGTTGATTCAATTGCCCATTGTTTGAGTTGCTTAATTATTGTCCTTTAAAAACAAACAAGTCTAAATTATTTGATTAACTTATAAAATTATGTTCATTTTCTAATTCCTCATTTTAATACCATTCATTTTTCTTTCTTTTCCATCCTTTTCTTATCAAGTTATTTCTTTAAAAAATTATTTTAAAACATTGGTTCCACCACAGTCAACAATAAAACTCCATTTTACATTGTGTCTTTTATAATATTTTATTGAACCAATTAAGCATTAAACTAATTTATATTTCCATTCTCAATATAACTTGCACAATTTGGTAACTTCAACCACATTTATAATCCTTTTGATCTTAAAAAGCAAACTTATGTATTTATCCATTGATCCTCAAGCATATGGAAAATTTCCAACTAACTCTTTTAACTTGTCCTCTTCGATATCATTTATTTTCTCTTTTTGGTCTCCATTATTCCTTTTTTATCTCACACATCTATTTCCTTTAGTAAATGGAATTTTGAATTCTACAATTCCAATTTTCCATATCATTCAACCAATAAGAATATATTATTTTGCAAGCACGCAATCTTATTATGTAAAATTATTCCTTTTTCAAATAATGAGTAGGGCAATCCTTTCAAATATTTTGACCACTTATGTCATTTCTATTTCATATAGAGTTTTCTACTTCCTCTTATGTTTGGCAAATTTTGTTGGAACAAGAAGTTTTCTACTTCCTCTTGTGTTTGGAAAATTTTGTTGGAACAACAAGTTTAGTAGGTTCATTACATTTATATATCTTTTGGAGATAATTAATAGTCAATCGATAACTAACAATCAACTAGGAGAGTAGATTGAGTAGTATACTGAGCATCTGACTGGTTGATTGGGTCGACCATGGTAGTGGATTGATGCAAAAGTCAAGGCAGAATTCAAAGAGTTTGTCTTGCAACCTAGCCAATAAAACTAGACCATGTCCTCCTTGCTTCAAAGGAGTTAGTTACACTTTGGTAATGTTGTCTTTAGACACCTTCTTTTTATTGGAATGTATAGCTCCTTAATTTATTAATTCTCTAGTTCTCCAACATAGTATCAAAGATGTTAGTTTGAGACCTATCTTATGGTTTTCAAGTCTTTTGGAAGTTATTGGTTATATGTGCAATTGATGAGACAGATCACTCTGGTAGATTTACTCAATATTTCAACTTGAAGAGTGTATCAGAGTTTAGATCTATAGATCAAGATCATGAGTTCCAAGCAAGAACCTAGGATTCTAAATGGCCACAATTATGGTATGCCGACACAAGATATGGAAACATTATTGAAGAGTAAGGTGTTTTGGTAGTTCACGGAGATTGCAATTCCATATTCGAAGGATGATTAGCAAGGGTTTGTCATCGATGGGAAGAATGTCCATGTTGTAGGAGTTATAGCAATCTACCTCTCCTAGGAGATTTGTTTTCATATGAGTAGGACCAACAGTCCTAATCAATCCTAGAAGATGATGAAGACCTTATTTGATAAGACCAATGAAAGTCAAGTTATGAAGATTGAGAAAGAGTTGATCTCTCTTGATCCTCTCTCATTTGAAAGAGTTGAAGATTATTTGGCTTGTGTGAAGGAGCTATAGTTAAAATTGGGTGAATGTGGAATGGGTTTTCAAAAGAAGAATAGCTAGATCATAGAATTGATCTTGATGAACCTAAAGACAATATATAATGTATTATGTTCAACATTATGTGCTTGTTGGGCATCCATAAAAGAAGATAGTAAGGATTATTCCTTTGACTCTTTCTGTGGTATGCTAATTATGGCATAGGACAAATAATTTGATGAAGAGAAACTCGAAGTTAGGCAACATGCTTATTTATTGAAGGGAAAAGGTTGACATACCTATAGAGAAAGAGGTTGAGTGGGCAAGTAGGAGAATAAATGGATTGTGTCAACCATACTATTAAGAAGAAGCATGATGATCAAGCATCAACTAAGAAAGGTAGGAAGAAGAAGCCATGTTTCTATTGTGGGAAACTAGGACGTATGGATAAGGCTTGTTGGTGGAAGACTAAGGACCTAGAAGAGAAAGTCAAGCTTGAAAGAGACATGTTCATTGATTGATCGATCAACCCACAAAATAAAACTTGAAAAGGTAATGAAGATAACTATACATTCTTTATTAGTGATTTTTAGGGCTTGCATGCTCACACTTCTCAAAGTGGGTGGATAGTCAACTCTGGTTGTACCCATCATATGACTAAAGATGCTTATATTTTTTCCTCATTGAGTAAAGCTACAAAAAAGGAAATATGTGTTGTTTATGATTATGCTATTACTATTGTTGGTTGTGGTAAATTTGAATATCATAATGTTGTATCACTAATATGTGTTATATACCAATTTTGAGTGCTAATTTGTTGTCCATAACTCAACTAACTCAGTTTGGAAAGAAAATAGAATTTTTGCTAGATCAATTTGTTGTGAAAGATATGCATAATAACTTCGTTGTTGATGATGAGGGTATTCTTGATCCTAAGAAAAAATTGTATATGTTCTACGATTTTCCCAATAAAGATCTATGACCTACTACACTCATAGCAAAAGTTGACAACCATAGCAGAAATTTAGCATGAAAAGCTATGACATCTGAATTTCCAAATTATGAAATTGATGGTAAAACATGATATGGTTGTTCTCCTTAATGGGATATGTGAAGGATGTGTGCTAGGAAAGCATCACCAAACTACATTTGAAATAGGGTAGGCTTGGAGAGAAATGACTCATGTGGAACTTGTCCATTGCAACCTAGGTTCCCTAAACAAACCATCACTAGCAAGGTATGTCTTGACTTTAATTAATGATGTTCCCAAGTATACTTAGCATATTTATTGAAGAATAAAGTGTTAAGGTTTAAGCCATTATTAGGTTCCTTTTCAATTTACTAGATAACCATAACATAGATAGGATCACTGAGAGAAACATAATCACAAGAGTACACAAGCATTTATCCTGGGAAACCCTCAAGGGGAAGAAAACCCAGTAAAACTTCTTTAATATAGATTCAATAACCAAGTACCATAGCCAATCCAATGCCAAGACAATAAACCAAACACTAGAGAATATCCTCTCCCAAGCATCAACTGGATAACAGGAGGCATCAATATAATCCACTTGGTCATTTGGCATCACGATCACTGACTGGTTCTCCATGAATCCATATCAAAGAAGTTTTGTTCTCTTTATCTTCGTGTAGAAGATACTCTTTCTTTCTTTCATCTTCACGCAGAAGATACTCTTTCTTATATTCACACAAAATATATCTTATCTTCACACAGAAGATGTCTTATCTTAACACAAAAGATATTCTATGAGTTTTTCCATTCCTTTTATGTTCTCCCGTCTCTTGTAGTCATCTATCTCACCCATCCACTGGGGAGGACTACTACCATAGCTTCACTCCTAGTCATCCCACATGAACTAGAGAAGCTAAGATGCTAGCATGGGCAAGACTAGACTCCCTTTCCATGATCCACACAGGATCATGACACAAACCTCAAGAGCCAACTAACCATTCCACATGGTCAAGGTTTGTGTTCTAGGCTACTCAATCCTTGGCCAGAGGAGAGTATCTGCTCGTTGCCCCTTGGAGAAAAATCCGCACTCCTCTCTACGAGGGTGGTCACACCCCTCTCTACGAGGGTAGTCTAGCATGTCCCTAGAGTATCCAAAACTCAACACTTGGACATAGGCCAACCTTGGCAAATTTCTCACTCCCCTTCTCTACGAAGGCCTCTTCTCTTTTCCTTCTCTATGAAGGTCTACCTGTGGGATTGCTCATTTAGCCAATCAGTCAATAACAATAAGCAGTAATCAAATGAAACTATATCATGATTTCTATCAGAGTAGTACACATATTTTCTTAAGAAAAACTTGTTCAACCATGTACACATCTGAAACGCTACTCATGAATAAGACTTTTGAACTCTTTTTCACTCTAGCTATGAAATTACAAAATTTTCCCTTACTATCATAGCTAAACACATACTTTTGTCACTCTCATGAGTGATGATACATGAAATAAATATTTTATCTATCTCTTTATCCTCTTCTTTGATACTTCCTTCATAATCTGCATAGACACTGAAATAAAATGAGGTTAATTAACATTCTCACAAAAATCTAACTTGTAATGATAAAGTATTAAAGTAAACAAGATACTAAAAATAAACATGAATACTTATATTTTTTGTGTGTGTGGGGAGGCTCCACGGACTCCACCATTTGTTATCTTTCTTCAGATCAACTATCTTCAACTTAAAGTACATATTTCTCAATTTCTACTAAGGCTTTCTTTGAGGGAGGAGATTCCTCTTCTTCTGCCACATGTGCTTGATGCTTTCTTTTCCCTTTTCCTTAAGGACAGTCATAAAAAAAGTGTCCCAACTTTTGACGGTTGTAGCATCTGATCTTTGAAATATCTTTCTTCTTATCTAGAACTCTTACGGAGTTAGATTCTTTATTGTTCTTCCTGAAGGAACTTCTTTTGTTCTTTTGAACTGTAAGAGCTTCCTCTTTATCAACAATTAATCTCTTATGTTGGTTTGCAAGTCTAGATTCTTCGTATGTGCAATCTGCCCATAACTTATCAAACTTGGGTAACTTGCTTCTTGCACACACTCCTTGTACAAAAGGAATCCAAGATGTTGGAAACCCATTTAGGGTTGTGGTTACAATCTCTTTGTCACTAATGACATCTCCAATAGCTGCAAGTTGATATCTAATTTGAGAAACTTTCATAAGATAGGATGAGACAAATTTTGAGTTATCCATCTTAATATTAGGAAGTTGATTTCTTAATGCAAGATTCTGGCTAATGTATTTTCTTTCATATAACCTGTTGAGTGCTTCATACATTTTCCTTGTTGTTTGTAGTTCGGATATATGAGGGATCAAGTGATCCTTTACTGAATCTGACAAGATTCTCTTTACTTTCTTTTCATTCTTCTTGTGCTTGGTCTTTTGCTCTTCTTCCTMTGGTTCTGGTACACCCACTGTAACATGTTCTAGGAAGTCATTCTCGTCTAGAATCATCTGCAACCTATGCTTMCAAGATATGARGTTTCCAGATCCTTCCAGCCTGTCTTCTACCCTCATACTGGTAGCCATTCTTTCTTGCAGTAGAAACCCTAGCCTTCTGGGCTATAGAAATAATAGAAAAATCAAATTTCTTGGATCTGAAAACTGAACTCACCAAAAGATGCGCTGGATTGAGGCRAGTATGCTGGTATAGTTAGTTTTTGAAAATTCCAATTTCTAACCTTTGAAACTGGACCTGCGAAATTCTGGACTGCAGCTTCTAGTTTTCTAGTACTTCTGGTACTAGTGAAAACTAGGGTTTCACTTTTCGGGAGTTCTATCCACTGAAAAGGTGYGTTGAAGGTGTCAATGAGTTCCTTAGGCTAGGGCACACTTTTCTAGATGAACTTTGGGCTGAAATTGTTCTTCAATAAAAAGCCCTAATTTTCTTGTACGACAACATTGACATTTTTCTTTTTCCTGTGAAAGATGCTCTCTTCAGCGTAGCTATGATACCATGTTAAGGTTTAAACTATTATTAGGTTTCTTTTCAATTTACTAGATAACCATAGCATAGATAGGATCACTAAGAGAAACACGATCACAAGAGTACACAAGCATTTATCCTGGGAAACCCTCAAGGGGAAGAAAACCCAACAAAACTTCTTTAATATAGATTCAATAAACAAGTACCATAGCCAATCCAATGCCAAGACAATAAACCAAACAATAGAGAATATCCTCTCCCAAGCAATGTGCCTCTCTCTCTTCCTTCTTCCGGCAACCGGTAACTGCAGCTTCCTTCAATACTTGCGCACTAGATGAGTGAGTTGAGTGAGTGAACAAATGAGTGTCTGGCTTCCTTTATTTATACAAATTGGAAAGTGTTGAAAGAAGGTGTCTCTTCACTAGTAGGGCTGACTTGTCTTTCTGGGTGGTTAGAACCACTTTAATTTGCCTGGGGGCCGACTTCTTAATTTGCATATTACAATTAGGGTTTGACCAATCCACAAAAGGGGATTTGGTCAATTACAATGCCCGACATGATCAATCCACAAAAGGGGATTGATCTAATGAATAATAAATCAATAATAAATGGAATACTCCTTACAGTTACAATATTTCAACATAAAGATCATGTATTTTAAAAAATTCAAGGAAATTAGGGCATTGGATGAAAAGCTATGTGATCCACCTACGAAAAGTTTGAGATGAGATAATGGAGAATATGTGAGCAAGGATTTTGAAGGCTACTTGTCACGGCATGGTCTTTGTTGGCAAAGATAGGTACGTTGCATACCTCAGTAGAATGACATTTCTAAAGGAAGAATTTAACCTTTAAAAAGAATGGTAAAATGTGTTCAAATGATATAGTTAAGAAAGCAAGGAGTATGTACAGAGATAAAAAAAATATATATATGTCATTGAAGATCCCATCATTACACAGTTCAAGAATCATGATTTCTGAAATCTCTTTTTCATACACTAGACATGAATGCCAAAGAAATTGCACTAGACAAAACTCCCTAGCTCGAAAGAATTGGCCCCGTAAGAATATTTTCTGAGGCAGTGATAAAGTCATTCATTCTTTAAAATGAATTTTTGGGGGTTGTGAATTTTGCACCATTGTGATCAAAGCATTGAGGCTTCGTACCTACAAGCAGGCGGTGGTATTGAATGTGTTGAGCTATTAATTGAACCCAACATATTCAACAAGCTCTGGAAAAAAACCCCATAAATTGTTTAAGATGGCATGGCTTGCAATGGCATCTTCCTTGAAATGTAAGCCATAATTTGAGCAATATAGTTTTCTAATATATCTACTTACCGACATTTGACGTTTTTTCTTGAGCAATTGGATATGAGCTCTTGCACTTGTTTTTTTGTTTTTCGTTATAGGCTCACATTGAGGCAAACAATTTTTCCCATTATTTTCAACTTGTTGCAACTTACATGGATTTTGCAATACTCTATATTAGCTCAATTTGAACCCTAATGGCCCATAGCATGCACATAGGGCTTGTGCACTTACATATGAGCATGCATATGTAAGTTGAGTAGTTATTTGTGTGTTGTGTTTTAATCATCTTTAGTAATAGGATTCAATATTCCTACCCAAACTCATAACATTGTAGGAAAGTCATCATTGCCAAGTTGGAAAGAGGTAGTTTTATAGGTATAGGGAGAAATTCCATGAAATTCAAGATTATGCACAAAGCAAAATAAACATCTAGCTTAGGAGGCAAATCTATTTGTTTTATTGTTGGAAAGAAAAGGGAATAGATACATGTTGCTTACCTCTGTATTGTAGCTAGAGAAGTCACGCCAATTATAGTCAATGCTAAATCTTCCACGACTCCAATTGGTCTAGTTCAATAACTTAAATTGTGAGGTATTGATCTTATTGTTCGTTACCAACAAGTTGTAAGCACTACGAAATCGTTTCCCACCTATCTCATCCGAATAAATTCCTTTGTAATCGTGTCGAATTATGTTATTGCAATGGTCACCTAGTATGATTGTCTTCACCTCAAAGTGGTTGTGATACCTCGACACCAGAGAAAAAAGAATAATACGTTCAGTTCGCATTTTTTTAAATTATATATTTTTCAATTTATTTCGAATGTGACAATTAAAAATAATCGACAAAACACAACTGAGCTTTATTGATCATATCAATGGCAATAAACAAAATGAAAAATTGGATTTAAGGAATTTCAAAAATTAAAATATATTGTTTTTTATTTAAAATTTTCAAAATAATAATAACAAAAAAAACATTAGATTTAAGAAATTTTAAAAATTAAAATATATTGTTTTTTATTTAAAAAATTCAAATAGATAATAATTTAAAAAAAAAAATCTAGATTCCTTTGCAAAATAGATACTATAAACATTGAGCTTGCACTAAAAATAAGAAGAAAGTTATCTGAAAAGAAAATAAAAAACATATGACATATAATCAAAAAAAAAAAATATATATATATATATATATATAGTAATTTAAGGGAATAGTTCAACTCAATGTTATAATGTTGTTGAGTATTTGAGTAATCTTTTATTAATAAATCCTGGATTCAAACATTTCTCAACTAGATACACTAATCTGTATACAAATTGACCATAAATCTATAAAAGTATCTCTTAAATTTCTTTGCAATTTTTTTCATAAAAAAAATATTTCAAATAGAAAAATTATCTTCTATTTAAGTGTCATATATTTGACTTAATAATAAATAAGTACATATATGCACCTATAACAATTGCAAAATTACATATTAATTCTTTTTTAATTGATCTCACTTAGCTTAGAGAAATTGCATATTGCATATACTATATGTGTATATTTTGTAACTATGCTTTATACATGTTACATATATTTTTATGGAGTTCAAAAAAGCTTATTTTGGTGTTGAGATCATGTGGTACCTATGTGTTACATATATTTTTATGGAGTTCAAAAAAGCTTATTTTGGTGTTGAGATTATGTGGTACCTATGCTTTATACATGTTACATATATTTTTATGGAGTTAAAAAAGCTTATTTTGGTGTTGAGATCATGTGACCCATTTGTATTTTCATTCTAAAGCACCCAATATTTAGCATTGACTTGTCTATTAGTGTGCATTATAAATTGGTAAATTGGTGTCCTTGTAAACAAATTTAATATTCCATAATTTATATGGTAATTATAAAAAAAAATTAATAATATAAAATACTTATAAAGGTTAATTAAGAATTTATTACAATATAAAATATATTTTACATAATAATATGAAGGAGATATGTAATGTTTGTGTACTTATACGACAACATAAATTCTTCATTTTTTTTACTCAAAAAATTTTAAATACCAAGAAATTTGCATCTTAATTTCTTTTTTATCTCAGTGGATAAATCAAAATCCATCATATCATATTATTTGTTGTATCTTAATGCTAGTGCCATTTTTATATCCTAATAGATGGTTATATGTTGCGAATAACAAATAAATTGGATTAATGTCAATTTAAGAATATCAAACTCAAGTTTCCTTGGGTATGAGCTAGTATTACTTGTATAAGAATATATTTTATTCTCTTATTGAGTTGTTCAAACACTTGAAAATTCATTATCTAGTTAGTTCAGATATCATGATTACTGTCACGACCCCATAGGATGCCTGATCAGATATTGCAATCGTTCACCTCTTGAGGGTGTGCGACACTGCGACAGTTCTCTCTTGGTTGCTTGGCACACCAAGAATACTTTGCTCGGACTACACCTCTTCACCTAGAGCATACCCATACTCCGTTCTAGGCTACCGACAAGTCACATCCCTACTCTAGTACAACTCTTGCTTACTTAGACAATTGTTAACAGAATTTAACACTTTTATTTAAGCAAGCATCCATGAACATGTGAATCCAAGAGAACAATTGGGGAACAAAACGAGGACAAACACAAATACAGTACAGGCGACACATATCGTGCCTAACAATCGGCTAAGTCTTTGTTATTGTGAAATAGTTACAATATGAGCATTACCGACTCGGTCTACAACTTGGCAGAGTTAAACAACTCACCTCGCCTCACCAAGACACTCGAAAACAAATTTGTTCCACCAAGACTCTCTTTCGCAACCGTCTTCGCAACCACCTGCAATGCACCTCAAATGCACTTTCACCAAGCTAACACAGATTTCAGTTTTGTCTCACACATGCCTCCACAGACCTACGTTTCCAGACTTCTCCAAAACCTTCCAAAACATCCAACTCTTGGCTACTTGTCTTCCATCTTGGAAATTCTACCTCAGTTCGTTGCCTCAGACTTGCTCTCCAAATTTCTTGTCCAAAAATGCTCTATGATTCCCTTGGTGGTGCACCTTTGTTTTTATATGGACTCTAAGAGTCACTTGTGTGAAACGTCATGTCTTTTGGGTGTGTTGCGCCCCTTCGCAACCCAATACTCAATCGACTTGCCATGCCCCTCCCTGCACCCGGTGCGCCCATCTAAGCTCGCGTGCCCATCAACCGTTCGTCTCTTGGACTGACACGCCCCTTGCCTTGTGTGCTCTTTGTGTCAATCCTCGTGACTCATCGTGGGTGTGTCAATGGGGTTGTCCAACTTCTCTAGTGCACCCATGTTTCCTAGGGAAGACGGATCCACTCCTTGGGAATGCTCCCAAGTTGCCCCACCCTTGCCCAAACACAACCCAAGTCTTTGTCAATCGTTCTAAGGCAAGTAAGGTGTGTGCCCCCTTAGTGTTGCACGTCACCATCGTGCGCCCAAGGTGCTCCTACCCACACCTAAACGTCTCCATAAGCCCAACTGATTGCTTCCTTGTGCTCTTCCTCTGTTCCGTCATTGAATCCGCCCAAGGAGCGCACACACTCAGTGGGTGTCGTGGGAGACCTTACAATTACCATGTATAAATATGAAATAGGGAACAAGTGTAGAACTTGAACAGTCACGAATTCAAACCTAAGCTCAAAAAAGCTAACTAAT
>JASDQU010336646.1:0-11234 GCA_032191745.1 Picea mariana | reverse complement strand
AATGGCATGAGGTGTGATTAAGATTGGGAAAAGTCGGGATTTGATCGTGATCGTTGATCATCCCAAAAAGACCATGACCGTCGATCTTGGTTGAGGGTCGTCGCCATCCATCGAAGGGACACATGGTTGACGGTCGATGTTTCGTCATTTCGGCATCCAGGGAACCAAAAGGCAAGAAACCTTGCCTTCGTGAGTCACGAAATCCCGATACCCGAAATCCCATGGACCGTTGGATCCACGCTCCTAAGAGCTGTCGATCTCTTACACAACTTTCCATATTGGAATTTAGAGATTTGAATGACGAAGAGTCTTGGGGTCGTTGCATTTCTAACTCCCAATTACTAAAACCCCTAAAGGATCCATACCATTGGATCAGGGGAGGCTTACGGACGTCGATCTCCCTTTGGAGGGAAACTTTGGAGACCTCGGAATTTTCGGGGATTTGAATGGGGAAAGGTAGAAGTCGTGTATCGTGATTCCCCGAATCGAAAAAATTTGATAAACTCTTGGCTGGCTTAAGCGCGTGGACATAGTATAGGGTCACGTAGACAAGACCCCAAGAGAGAAACTTGCCCCTCGCTAGCCCCGTCGGGGTTCTACATTTCACTATTTCAAGCTTCGGGGTTTGCAGAGTCGAGTGACTCGACATTCCGGTAGCACTGAGTCGCAAAGTGTGAAAAGACGTCGTGCTGATTCGGCCCATAGTCTTGAACTACAATCATATGGAGGTGGAAAAAGAAAGAGCTAGCCTACGCTAAGCCCCGTAGGACTTCGGGGATTCTGATTGTTGAGAAATCAACAAAAAAGTTTGATTTTCGTAGTGGGTATGTGACACATATGTTGTGTTATTTTCATTCGTTGTAGGTATGATTTCTTTGTATCATTTCTTTCATTCACTTAATTTCAGTGTATGTTGTATTATTTATGCACTCATAATCCACATAGAAAGTTCCTCGTTGAAGGTCATAATCCAAGAAAAAAATTTCTCTTGAATTGTAGGAACACTCAAATCCAATCTAAGTGTGTAATGTTCCTGACTTGGATAGTCTAGGAAACTATGCTAATGCATGTTTAGGATTAATTGTGTACAACATATAAATGATCATACAAATAAAAAATGTGAAAAAATACTACAAAGTTTATATTATGATATCTATGCAGAGTACAAATGACGAATGCAGTTGAATAAAAATGAATCACTCGGCTAGATCAAATGAAAAAAGGATCTTAGCTAGAATACAATAAGAAAACTAAATGATAATACCTGATAATATATGAGAATCGTGGAATCAATGGATGAGATGGAACTATGGCATCTCGCATGGTAACTACTGCAATTCTGGAAAGTTCATCTTGGTGTCTAAACCTCTCAAAATGTCTTGGAAACTATCCCAAATGGTGCACCCTACTCTACCTCTCAGTCCTGGTGACTGATTGGCCCCTCTGCTAGTGTGTTTGGACCCCATATGGATCCCCCTGGGGGAATGCACCCCTCTACCACTAGAAAATTGTGCCCTAGTGATTCCACTGTCGAAATCAACTGAGATGTGTCTCAAAATGATCGCCTTGTCCTATTGTGAAATGGGTTGGAAGGGTTTCCCTGGATCTGATATGATGATCTCTCGAGAACCCTGAATTTGTCCGCCCAAAGTGTCACACTCCCAATGTATGGAAAATGTGCCCCAAATGATTCCTCTGTTGGAATATGATGAGGAACCAAGAAAAATATGCGCCTTGCCTTCCTCTCAACTAGGTTGGAGGGGAATCTATGAAATCTCCTTGGATGGGACAAGTCGATCCACTAAACCTCCTCAGAAGTTGCACCTCACCCTGAATAAGTGTGCCCTTGCTACTGGAATTTGTGTAACTAATGTTGAAGAATGATGGAAGACCTGTGTGATATTCTTGGTGACTAGGGTGTGTCTCTCAACACTGAAATCAACCAACTTGTGTCTTCCACCTGGAATCCACTGAACTATCTCTCCTAAGATGTGCCTCTCTCCTCAATGACAAGTCAAAATATTCATAATGATGAATTAGGTCGCTAAAACTTCTCTTATAGCTGCCCAAAACCCTAATTCATTATTGACTTCTAATTTTATCTCATTTGTTCTATTTTTAGCTCAAATTGGCTTAAAAGCACTTTTAGACACTTTTACCTCAATCTCACTTTCTGAATATAACACCTTTGACTAGAGTGACCTCTAGCAACCCTGTTTACCCCTTTATGGCCCTGGATATAGTCTAATGGGGGGGTTTAGACCATTAAGCCTCCTCTCTGGAGATATTATTTAGAAAGGGAAATTATAGTCCTCCCTTCTAAAAATTGCTTGTCGTCAAGCAATACCAATCCAAGGTGTTGCAACACCTGCTCACTCTCCCAAGTAGTGTCCTCTACTGGAAGCCCTCTCCATATGATTAAGCACTCTTTGATGACCTTGCTCCTCATTTTTCACTCTCGAAACTCTAATACCTCCTCTGGAACCAACTCCAACTGTCCCTCCTCATCCAATGGGGGAACCTCCTTTAATGTGCTAATGAATTGTCCCACTTACTTTTAGAGGCAAGATACATGGAACATGTTATGAATATTTCTCCCCTATGAAAGCTCTAGCTCATAAGAAACCTCACCTACTCGGTGCATGATCCTATAAGGGCCATAAAATTTGGGCTTGAGCTTCTTGGACCCACTCTTCTTTAGAGATGAAAGTCTGTAAGGTTAAAGTCTTAATAAAACAAGATCCCCAACCTCAAAGCTATGCTCTATCTTGTACCTATCTACACTCATATTATGTTAGTTCTGTGTCATCTGTAGGTTCTCTTTCAGTAGATTGAGAATCTCTTGACTTTCTATGATCCAATCCTTGGCCTTGGGAGCTCTTCTCTTTCCGAAAACCAAGTCTACCAAAGTGGGAGAATCATATCTGTACAATGCTTGAAAGGGTGTCATACCAATGGACATGTGGAAAGTGGTGTTGTAGTAATTCTCTTCTAAATTTAGCCACTTGACCCATGTTCTGTGTTGTCGGCCACCTGTTGAGAACTCAACACACCCTAAAAATCCTATGTCAAATTTTACTTTTTGGGTACCACTTGATCTTGCAACTGTCTGATTCGACTTCATTTTGAGAAGTGTTTTTCTTTGTTTATTATCTTGACTCTCACTAACTATTCAAGTTGGCTTGAATTTATGAAACCCCACAACTTAAAAGGGCTTAACACCTAAATAAAGAATCAACAGCCAAAACACTTCACCCGACATGCTCAAATTCAGCATCGGAAGGAATTAAAAGATGGAAAAGAACCACTCGGGAAACCTCAGTCGTTGAGCATCGATCTTCATCGGTATCGGCAAAAGGAATTTTTCGTTATGTTATCACTGTAAAAAATTTCATATGGAGTCCCAGCCTCGGAACTTAGCAGGAGGCTAAATCTGTATAGAAGAGCGATAGACTAGCAGAAAGGGTCACATCTAGTGGACAAGGCTAAATATAGCAGAAGGGTGAAATATATGGGGCCCGATGGGTCGTGATCATAGGCGCTTCCAATCTATGGTCGAAGGACATATTAGGCGGAGAAATAATTCACTGGTTAATCTCTTAGAGGTGGGCCGATAAGAATACCATGGTTTCATTCCAAGGGTGTGTGGCGCCACCAGATACACATTAGGGGGAAAAGAGGGTAAGCCTGAAACCACCCACGCCCACCCCGTTGTCACATGTCACAAAACTATTAGATATGTCACATCCAAAGATCGCATGTGGAAAGGGAAATTTGACAGCCGGTCAAATCACCTCAGGACACCTAGTCGGGTACTTTTCGTCTGTGCGATGTCGGGTGAAAGCCGCCAAAAGACTGATCTGAAAAGTGCATCATTTGAAATCGATATCCGAGTGTGATAATATGTTGTCCTTGCAAGTACTTTCATCAGTAACCTATGATTGGAACTCAATGACGGTTGTATTTCAAAATATGGATGGCATTACTTTGTTTTGGGCGATTAATGTTTCATTCCTGAACAAGGTAATCACAAACTCAATCGTCCTTCTAATTCATGTGTAGATAAGGGAGATAAGATCGTGCTTTGTGGAAAACTAGAGAGAATGGATAAGACAGACCAAGCAGCCTCCAGTGAATTGGGATACTCAAATAATATGAAAAATTTATCAGTGAAGAAAAGAGAGAAGCTTGTTGCACAAATTTTGGCAACAAAATTTTGCACAGAGCCTACAGATGGACCAAGGTCGGGTGAAGGAATCAGAATAAATCCTATCATGAAGGATTTAATCATCAATGGAGACACATATGAGCACAACAAACAAGTTTTCAAGAGGAAAAGGAGCAAGTGACAGAAGACAGAGCATAAAGATGAGGTGATTGAAAGAGTTGAAGAAAACCAACCTACTTGGCTTGATAGTTTAAAAGAAGAAATTGCTAATCTGAAATAGATTTCAAGCTAAATTAAGTATGTTTCAGAGAATTTTTTAATGATGTAGACATGTGGCATTCAAAGTGAAAATCTCAAATATGTCAATTTTTTATTATAACGTCCACTAGAAAATAGGAGCTCAGTTATCGTACGTTACTCCTTAGTAACTGATGTCTATTTTTGAAACTTTGGGGAAGATGATTTGTTTTGAATCCTAAATGTGTTTTGTCTATATATACTATCAAAAAGATAAATGAATGGTTTGACTTACCGGAGAGGGGTCTGCCCTCGTAGCAGGAGGACTTTGTAATTTTTGGGGGATGAATTGAATATAATGCAAAAGTTTTTTAAATTCTCTATGAAAAGATTCTAACAGTGGTGATATGAGTTTTGTCTTCTCTCATTATATGTATTTCCTGTGTTATTTAATTCCATTTACATTTTCTTCTGTTTAAATTGGAGAGTTAAAAGCTCATAATTCATCTTATGATTCTCCCAGCTTAAGCAATTTAAACTTTGTAATTTTCTTCCTAGCTAAATCAGAATTAATTTCAGAAATGCTCTAGTGCAGTTATTTGTTTTCTCCTTCCTCTTACACCCTATTTAAATGCAATTTACAGCTCAGAATCACAACCTCATTTAGCCTTTATCCTATGGAGAGTTCTATTGACCAGTCATTATTTTCATTCACTTTCAAGATCTTGACTCCATATCCCTGAATGTCCCTCCCCTTCCTAGCCATCAACTTTATAAAAAACCCCAAAACAAACAAAATCTAGCCACTGATTTCCAAAGAAATATCAAGTGACATGAGAGAGCCCTCTCTGAGTTGAGTAGGCTAGTGCCTGGTTCTAAAGTAGCTTGAAACAATTACCTCTGTCTTTTTTCTATCAGCTGGACAAAATTTACAGAGTGCTAACATGTTCCACGACAAGTATTGCATAAGGATATCGCCGATAGTCGATCCCATTCAGCATTGCTAGAAGACAAAAGGAACAGACATTAACAAAGAAAGAAAAGATATCCTTGATAGTTGATGCCTGAAACACTTATCGGAACCAGGGAAAGCCTAAAATTATTTCCACAAACATTATGACTGCACTAAAACTTACTCTCGATCACAGATCCCCGATGTGTTTTCAGCATCGAGACTTTTTCGAGGAAGCTAATCCGAAGAAAAACACGTGATAGGTTTATCACTGATTGTCAACCCTGGATAATTTTTCAACATCGGCAAGCCAAGGTTTGTTTTAGAACACATAACTTAAGGAAATTCCTGACTCCGATTAATAAACACTAATTAAGTCACTAGTCTTCAACGCCACATGTCTTTATCAGTTTCGAGAACCATACAGTCTAATTTTACCCCGAATCATTCTGTGTTCCCTGAGTTTGAGTCACACCTCTGAGTCATCTTTTCAACGGTAGCATTGTATGATGAGATTGATCGATGTCGAATATTTTGCAAAGGAAATCAATGAAACGTTCATAGTACACCCCCGATCCCTGATCCACCCACTGATAAAGAGACACGATGGGACTTTTTAGTGTTAGATATGATTGGATTTTGAGCATTTAAGGGGTTAATTAATACCAAATCCTGCATTAGTTTCTACCTTGTGCACAAATCAAAACGACCATTAAAAATCACCAATAGACCACATCACCCCCATGCCTTCGCCGTCAACCCACGATAAATTTAAGTTGCAGAGATTTGGCGGAAGATTTGTTTAAATTTCACTCATCACCCAAATTTAATGGTTGATGTGATACAGTAAGTTCTTCCCTGGTTTAAATTCTCTGGAGCCATTGTAAATGAAATCATTCTGCACGCGAGGAAATTCAGAACATCTAGAGAAGCAAGATGAGTAATTCAAAGGCTCCAGAGATCTTGTGAGTATCAAAATAACTAGATTTTAGAAAGATTCACAAGTATGTATCCAAGTCTGTAAATTTTACATGGCTACAAATTATATTTTTCTTATCTGGTTTTGTTCTTTACACAGTCTCTGAAGGTTTATTTTAATTGCAGGAATGATGCCACCAATAAATCCAACCACCAGATGATCGTCGAGGGCATTGAAGCTGAAAGAACCAAAGGTAGGCGAAGGTTTCTCTCCAGGGGCCACAAAACAATTAGAATAAAATTTGAGGCTGGAACCTGTCATTAAGACAACGACGAAGAAGGTTTTGATCCAGCCTCCGGCCTTTGTAGATATAGAGGCAAGAACAAGGTCCAATATGGCACTCCCACATTGGGGATATCTCTTTAAAAAGATCATCCAAGAAGAATACTCGGAATATATCCCACACAGTGACCCAAATGTGAGAGCGCTCGATGACGAGGTGTTTCTGAATATCCGACGGTCATACCTGCACATGGTAGAAATCATAACCCCCATTTTTCCCTATATAGAACTCCTAAAGTGGATCATCAACCACATAGCCACACAGAAGTGTTTAATCAACGATGAAAATGGTGGGTGTGTCGAGTGTTCCTTCCGGTAGAGATCCAAAAATACTGAAAACTTTGAGACCCCGAGGAGCGGCTGAATACAGATTTCATTGTGAAGTTCTAATAGAGCCATGACACCATCTGGGTGATGGCCTCATGGTGGAGGGAAGACAATAAATACACCAACCAGACCATTGGCTGGTACCAGATGACCAACGTAAGGGAGCCATACATCTACTTGATGGCTCTCACCTGTCGATTATATTGAGAGAAGGACTGCTCCAAATTTTCAAAGGCATGGATGCCCTTAGCTTACACAGTGGCAATCTCTAGGAGTGGTTTCAAATGGGGATTGATCATTTCTAAACAACTAAGAATCTGTATACAATAGGCTCAGACGTCGACGGAAGGAGAGACACCCACTTTCTACATGGCTTCATACCTGCTTGATGTCATGTGTGCCAGAAACATCTTCACCGGCATGAATCTGAGTTGGCATGTCATAGAGATCTTGATCCACATCTATTTCAGCGTGCTATGGGAGAATAGGTATAAAAAGTATTACTCCCACATCTGCGATGAATTCATCGCACGAATTTATTTCATTATTTTTAAGGAAGAATGCCTAAGACTATCAGCTATGGCCAAGAAGATGATATCAAAGGTAGGCCAATGGTACTTGGACGAGTGTGACACCTACATTAGGGTGTTCATGGAAACCAGAGTGCCACATATCCTACCAGTTCATGTCCCAAGCCATCTTGTAGTAGGAGAAATATGCTACCAAACCATCTCGCAAAGATACAATGCCACCCTATTCAAATACAAGAAGCGGGTGCTCATTCCCTATGGTTTCCTTGTAGGTTTCTACTTGGTTAAAGATACAACTCAAGCCAAACAATAAGGGTTGAGCCAGCTTGAGTTCAGGTTCCATACCATCTAATTCTGCAAGCATGATCCAAAGGGCTTGGTCTTGCAACATGCTTCACAAGTGTCGTCCTGTTGGTCATACGCCCACAAAAAATTTGAAGATGAAGTCTTCACGGAAAATAACCAGGACTGGGACAAGGTGGTGGCAAGGATGGTGGACCCCAAAATGACCAGTTTTAGGGCCATGAGCCTGGATGAAAAGGTGATCACAATAGAGAAATCATCTCAAGAGGCCCTCAGATCCAGAGAATAAATCAGAGAGGCAGAAGCAACAGAGGTTCCCCTGGTGGCCCCGGTGCAGGATAGAGGTTTCCCTATGACACAGGACGCATGGACAAGGGGATTTCTCATGATAGAATAGGTGAAACAAGTAATTGATCAGTTTTAAGATGACCCAAACCTCATAGGAATGACAGTGTCCCCCACCGACAACCTAGATGAAAGTCAGGTAGGTCTAAGAGGCCCTGAGCTAATAGAAATTGATGAAATCGTCGGGTTAGATAACCCTGAAACTACAATGCCACAGGACAGATCACCCAGGGATGTTTCATCTCAGTTGGAGATAGTAAGAACATCAGGGAGAAAAAGTACACCAAACCCCCTCCACAAATTGATAAACATCTATAATGATGAAGAAAGTCTAGAGGTGTCCCTGGTGACTCATGTGCTGATCACAAAGGAAAAGGAGCCCAAGAAGGAATATTCCCCAGCTCCCGACACTCAAATTCAGGGCCTTCTATAGAATTAACAAGAGGTCTAAAGTTACTTAGACACCGAGCTGCCCGATGCATCAAAGACCCAAGCAGATAGTCCGAAGGACGAGCCAAGGTCGGGCGAAAAAAAAGAAGAATATCCACAGCAGGAAATCGGCATCTCAACGGTCGATTATCAACTAAGTACTGAGCCTACCCCTGATGATTCAATTTCAACTTGTACTCAACCCCCCAATGAGAAACAAATGGAGGTCGGACCTTCAGAACACATGGAGGAGGTTCAAGAACCTAGTCTTGAACAAATATACACCATCAGGAGCCTAGGAAATATGTTCACCTGGGGAGATCAACAAATCTCCTAACCTGTGGATGAAATCGATGACATACATGCCATCGTCTATGAATGGAAAAGGAAATTTATCATGTAGAGAACCACCAAAAAGAGGAGGATCACTCTAGATTGCTCCATCCTCATCACCATGAAGGAAAAACTAATCAACACAAAGCATGCCAAGAAATCCAAACTTATCGTTGTAGGGATGGAAATCACAGATGCCACCCTGGACAGAGAGAAAATGGATGAAGAGGATTTGGTTGTTGCTCTGAAGGAATTGGAACATTTTTTCCACTTGGCGAAATATTACCAGGACACCACACAAGTTGCGGTGTTCCTAATAAGCAAATTCCAGGAGGCCTACAGTAAATTTACAGATGAACGACACCTATTCACTGCAAGGATAGTCGAGCTTCAATAAGACACCCTCATGGCACTGGCGATGTGCAATGATATGGAGAGGTGGTACGAGAAAGCACACCAAGCCGTGGAAAGGATCGACTATATCAGCACAGTGTAATAAGGTCGAGATGCCAAAGAGCACGACTTCCGAGTGCTAAGGGAAAGTAGCATCGAACGCATAAGGAAATCGACCGAATATTGGGTAAAAATGGCTCAGGAACCTCATTGAGAAATCCAAGAGAAATGGGTCAAGTGCGAGAAAATCTAGACCAAGATCAACTGGGAAATGAGAGACATCGACCTCCCCAAATTTGGCACACTTGTTGACTTTGTTGACTTGCGTGACATATTCAAATCTCATGCTGAACAAGACTCATCATGGGCTACAAAAATAGAAAAGGTGGCAGACATGCCGCTAGGACAGGTGCAGCAGTTCATGGAGCACTCAATCAAAGATCGATCCATGTTGCAGCAGTTAAGTGCCATAATATTCAAGTATCGGGCACGGGAAGTAGATTTAAGAGAGATCCTTTCAGCCCCAATGGAACAACATAGATTCTCATATGCTAACACATGCAAAGATCTCTTCATAAAGTGGTCGGAGTACGAGAAGAGTCATCCACTCAAGTGAGATCATTTGATGACTCTTTGAAGACTAATAGAAGAAAGCACCATGTGGCGAGTTTTTTTTTACTTAGCTACACTTTAATAGTTATTTTCAGTTAATAGTATGTTATAAATAGGAGGATCGACCTGTTAGCAAGAGGTCGATGGTTTTTGCAAAGACCCTCATTTTTAGATTTGTAAAGAACTATTTCAAAGCTTCCTTAATTGAGAAGTCGTGTTTAGGACCAGAGACAAGTTTGTGTTTTCCATCAAAAGCGTGTGTGAATGGATCTGAAGAGGAATTATTTCTAATTTTATCTAATGAATGGATGTTGTAATGAGTAAGAACTTCTAAATTTTTTGATAAGTTATCTGATTCAATGTTTTACTGTTCTTGTCTTTAATGATGAAAAATAAATCGTTGTGTTAGTATGTGATTGATGATTAGAGCTAAGAGAACTATTTTTATTTCCATTGTTCATTGCATATGTGTTTTATTCTGATAATTGTACCTCAGTCAATAATTGGAACACCAACATGTTAATGTATTATTACTAGGATTGTGGTAGAGAATTCTTGTCTGCATGCTAGAGTGAAAAGGTTATCCCAAGCTCAACCTTCTCCAGTAGTTAAGATTTTTTCCACTTTGTTACCTAGTTGGTTTATACCGGCTTTCATCTTGTATCCGTCCCACCTATAAGAGAAATACAAAAAGAGAATGTTTGAACTGAAGGAGAAGCCTTCACAAGAAAAAGTAAATCCCATCGATTAATTGCTCAAATTGCAAGATCTAGAGAACCATTCCACCATTAAACGTTGTAGAGTCTAATTATGCCTCGGTGGCGGGTTTGGTTCCTGCTGTTGAGTTAAAGGGATTTAGGACCCCTCAACACCACCTACATAGTTCCTCAAATACCCTTCAACCCACTTGTTGATGATCTCAGTCTGCCCATCTGTCTGAGGGTGATAAATGGTGTTGGGTGTCAACTCTATCCCCACCAATATAAACAACTCCCTCCAGAATGTCCCAATGAACCGACTGTCCCTGTCACTGACGATGTTCCTCGACAACCCATGAAGTCTGAAGACCTCCCTGAAGAACAAATCAATTACCTGAATGACATTGTACTCTGTCAGTATGGTATAGAAGTGAGAAAACTTGGTCAACCTGTCGACCACTACATAGATACAGTCCTTACCCTAGACCTTGGGTAGGCATGTGATGAAGTCCATTGATATACTTTCCCATTTTTTCTCTAGAATGGGAAGTGGTTGAAGTAGCCCTGCTGGAAGAGTATGCTCTGACTTGTTTTGCTGGCAAGTCACACACTCATTGATGTGTCTCATAACGTCCTGTTTGAGGCC
>JASDQU010336642.1:1262-12492 GCA_032191745.1 Picea mariana | reverse complement strand
CAGCAGCAGCAGTGTCGTCTGCCGCAACAGCAGTTTAGGCCTGTTCAGCAAAACAGACCAGGGTTTTAGGCCGGTGAGCCGTCATCTTCTACTTCGAGTACCAGGATTACTAGGCCGAAGAAGGAGTGTTGGACATGTGGGGAGCCACACTACAAGTGCAACTATCCTGTGGAGGGGACCAGAGTGTCCGGATCAGCTGGACCCACTACCGTGGGAGATATGGGCAAGGCCCATCAGATTCATGCAACGGTGAATAACCGCCAGACAGAGCACCAGTCGACTGTGCTCGAGACGATAGGTGTTGTCGCTGACCAGACCCTTAGTATTTTGATAGACCCAGGTGCTACTGAGAGTCTCATTTCTGGTGCAGTGCTAAAAAGGATTAAGGTAAAGGTAATTGAACATGATGAGTTTAGCTTCGTGGAGATGGCTTCGGGAGCCAAACAGAAGGTTGGAGGAAAGGTTACGGGCTGTGCCCCTAACCTGGGAGAGTTTGTCACAAGTGTCAACTTGTACGTCATGATCTTAGGATCTTATGACGTCGTGATTGGTATGGATTGGTTGGAATCGCATGAGGCAATACTCAACTGTAAGACGAAACGGTTGAGCTTGGTCGATGATAAAGGAAAAAGATGTGTGATTGTAGGACGGAACCAGGGAGTATCCCTGAGGTTCGTCTCTTCCTTACAATTATGAAAGAGTACGCGCAAGGGGTGCAAGCTGTATGCGATGCTCGCACTAAATGAAAAGGGCGTAGAGGAAGGTCTAGAACACCTTCCGGTGGTGAAGGAGTTTGCAGACGTATTTCCAGAGGAGTTGCCTGGGATGCCGACGGAAAGGGAACTGGAGTTTACTATAGACCTGAAACCGAGGACTGAACCGATAGCAAGAATGCCTTATCGAATGTCGACCCTGGAGTTGCAAGAGATGAAAATTCAACTAAAGGAGTTGTTGGACCTGGGACTGATACGCCCTAGTGTGTCACCGTGGGGGGCACCGGTTATTTTATTACGAAAGAAGGAAGGATCATGGAGGCTTTGCATTGACTACCATCAACTGAACAAGGCTACGATCAAGAAACAATATCCCTTACCAAAAATTGATGATCTGTTCGATTAAATGAAGGGTGCGACGGTGTTCTCCAATATTGATTTGCGATCAGGGTATCACCAGTTATGGATCGAGGATGATGTCCCTAAGATCGCCTTTAAGACAATATTTGGACATTACGAGTTTACTGTTTTACCGTTTGGACTGACAAACGCCCCAGGGGTATTCATGAGTTTGATGAACGGGGTGTTCCGTGAGTACTTGGACAAGTTCATCCAAGTATTCATTGAAGATATCTTGATCTACTCTCGGATGAAGGAGGAGCATGAAGATCACTTGCGCTTGGTACTACACTGTTTACGAGAGCACAAACTGTATGGGAAGTTGTCCAAATACTATTTTTATCAATCGAGGATTCACTACTTAGGGCATGTCATCTCCGACGAAGGCATCGTCGTGGATCCAACAAAGGTTGAGGCTATTATGGAATGGCCTGTGCTGACGAATGCCACTGAAGTGCGTATTTTTATGGGTTTAGCAGGATACTATCGATGATTTGTCTAGGAATTTTCGAAGATGGCAAATCCGATCACAGAATTGCAGAAGAAAAACAAGAAGTTTGTTTGGACCGAGAAATGCACGAAAGAATTTCGAAGGCTGAAAGAGTTGTTGACCACAGCGCCGATACTAAAGGTCCCTGACATGGACGCAGACTTCTTGGTATGCATTGATGCATCCAAGGAAGGTTTAGGCAGAGNATGCAAGACAGACGAGTGATTGCTTACATTTCGAGGAAACTGAGAAGGCATGAGGAGAACTACGCGACGCACGATTTGGAGTTATTAGCCATCGTATATGCCTTGAAGGTTTGGAGCCACTAGCTCATGGGACAAAAATTTGAACTAAGGACTGATCAATGTGGACTGCAACACATTTTTACGCAAAGTGACCTGAACGTGCGACAACGACATTGGTCAGAATTGCTTAGCGAGTATGAATTTGAGATTACTTACATAAAGGGAACGGTGAATCTAATGGTAGATGCTTTGAGTCGGAGGCCACGCATCTTTTCGGTATTGCCTCTTCAAAAAAATCTACGTGAGAAGATTCTCACTTTACAGTGTGACGATGACTGGTACAAAGAAGTCGAGGATTTTATCGGACAAAACACAATGATGGTATCACGATATGAGGGATATTCATTTGATAGTGATGGTTTAATGAGGTTTAGAAGTCGGATTTACGTACTGCGAAATGCCGAGTTGAGGATGTTGATCCTGAGCGAGGCTCATAGAGCAGTTTACATGGCTCACCCAGGAGTCACGAAGATGAGGGCAGACCTTAAACCCTTATTCTTCTGGAAGGGAATGAAGGCCGACATAGTCAACATTGTGGCTAGATGTCTAGAGTGTCAGCAGGTAAAGGATGAACATAGACACCCGACAGGATTACTTCAACCACATGCCATTCCGGAATCGAAATGGGAAGTTATTTAGATGGATTTTATTGTTGTATTGCCAATGACGGAAAGGAGACACGACTCAATTTTTTCATTAGTAGACACTCTGACGAAGAGTGCTAACTTTATTCTTATGTGTATGATGTATCAGGCACCTGACATAGCGATAGTTTTCATCAGTGAGATTGTGAGGCTGCATGGCGTGCCTAAGAATATTATATCCGATCAAGGATCGGTGTTTACTAGATGATTTTGGACGAGTTTCCAAGAGGCCTTGGGAACCCAACTTAATTTTAGTACTACTTATCACCCAGAGACTGACGGACAGACCGAACGAATGAACCAAACCTTGGAAGACATGTTTCACATGTACGTGATGGACCAACAAAAGCGTTGGGAGGAATTCTTGCCTCTAGTAGAGTTTGCTTACAACAATAGTTACCAGAGCACCATTAAGATGGCACCTTTTGAGTTTCTTTATGGGCGACCATGTCAGCCGCCCTTGAGTTGGGATAGGCTTGAGGATAGGGTCCTGGTGGGACCAAAAGCGATCCAATAAATGGAAGAGAAAATGCAAACCATAAAGCAAGGGATTAAAGAAGCGCAGGATTGACAGAAGAGTTATGCCGATGCGCACCGAGTCGACCGTAGTTACGAGGTCGGCGATCGAGTCTTCTTGCAAGTTAAACTACATAAAAGCTCGATCAAGTTTGGAAAGGGAGATAAACTCTCTCCTAGGTTTGTGGGACCTTTTGAGATTGTGGAGAGAAAGGGGCCCGTGGCCTATCAACTAGCCTTGCCTAATTCTTTGAGGCGTATGCACGATGTATTTCATGTATCTGTTTTGAGACATTATATTGGTGATCCTACCCACGTGATTCACATGAGTTCCTTGCAGGTATCAGACGAGGGAGAACTCACGGCTGAGCCGATCTGCATCTTAGATCATCACATTTGACAGTTACAATGTCGAACGATAGATCAGGTCAAGGTCCAATGGGACAGTTATAGTCCGCACTCGGCGACCTGGGAGGACGCATATGATATGCGCCAGCAGTTCCCATTTTTGTTTGATATATAGACCTATGATACTGTGGTACTTTTATTTCGGCATTTATACTGAGAAAATTCGGGATGAAGTTTAGACCAAGAGGGGGTGTATGTAACATCCCGCTCTAGCGCACTGAGAAAACTTATTCTTTGAGGACACTTGCTCGCAAGTGATCTGGACTTTCATGATGTTAAAACATTTATTCTTGATTATGATGCATTATGATAGATGACATGATGTTTTACTGCTTTGACATAGACAGGTGCTATTGACTCAGTTTTATTGAGTGTGCAGGGTTTTTGACCTTGAGAATGCAGAGGCATTGGTGGAACCCCTTGGACTCCGAATTGAGTCAGGGAGTGTGCTATTTGGGTTGATTTATTTACTGTGATATTTCATTGATTTGATGATATGATGTTGACATGTTCTGACACGATTGTTGATGATGCAGGCTGATTATAGCTTGCCGACCAGACTCAAATATGGAGTAAAGGGGCCACACACGATTTCCAGAGAGGTTGAGGGAGAGGTGTGGACAGCAGCCCTGCCACAACCTACTAGCACTCCCGATGTGGCTCGAACTGTAGGTTAACAATTACCTAGTTCGAGAGGATCCACGATGTCGTGAGGGCAGATTGCGACAGTTGCTCATGATGATTCTAAGGGGCACGCAATAAGGTGGGGGCCTTATTCCTTAGAGCCCTTAGTCTCCCACAAGCTCACCTGGTGGAGTGTTGACTCCAGGGGTTATAGATGTCTACCAATTAGTCAAGTTGGCGAGTGTCACCCTTGGAGAACGTGGTGCATCCTGAAGGGCATGTCGTGGAAAAGAACCACAAGAAGTGAGTGGCACCCTTGGAGCACATGGTGCATCCTGAAGGGCACGTCGCGCAAAAGAAACGAATGAGGTGAGTGGCACCCTTGGAGCACGTAGTGCGTCCTGAAGGGCACATCGCGCTGATGATGATGAAGAAACGAACCTAGATGGCCCTAAGACATTAACACCTTAAGAAATCCTTAAACAACTTCCCTAACCAAGTGTGGCCCAGTTCAGAATCTAAGTCCTAAGTCTAAAACTGCTCTAAGATAAAATTTCGATTAACCTTAAGAAAAAGACTCTATAAAAATAAAAATAAAGATGTAATATAAAACCTACTTAAGTAATGGTTTTAGTCTTCTTAAATTTAGGGGGGTGAAGTGAAGAGAGGGATAATTTAATTAAAATCCGTGGTTTTAAATTGTAAAGAAGAAATAAAATTATTTAATGTGTGGGAGTATAAAAAGTTATGAATTTAAAAATAAAATGAAAAGATTAATTAGCACATTGACCTTTTTGGTTTTAAAATAGACGGGAATAATAAAAATAGGGAAACTAAGTAATAAAGGAAACATAATAAAGGAAAGAAGGGGACATAGGGTAAAAAGCAAAGTCAACATAGTAACGAATCTGCAATTAAGAACTTTCTAAAATGAACTAAATTTAACAACTTCATTTTAGGGAAATTTATTAAAGCATGTAAGGGGATCTAGGAACACCTAGGAGTAATTTTAGGAGCAACTCTAGGTGGGTGAGGGATTTGAGACAATTAATAAATTTAAGGAAAATATTTATTGGAGAAAAGAAGGGGATGGACGACACTTGTGCGATGGAGAATATTTAGAATATTTTATTGAAACTTAATTTAAAATGTGAATTAGGAAAGTTGGTGGGTCTCAAAACTCTATAAAAGAAAAGGGAGATGAGGAAGAAGGGGATCGGCCGTTAGCGTAATGTTACGCTTCCGGATTTGTGACTTGACTGATTGCTTGTGAGGATTTGAGATTTTCCAGCTCGGATAGGAGTGGTAGCTCAGCCTTGCGAGGCGAGCTGGGAAGCTAGACTTACCATCTAGATTTTGTGTGGCCCCTTTGCGGCTCGGGGGGCCAAGGGGGAAGGAGAGTACCCCTAGATATTGACTAGGAGGTACCGGGGTAGTCTCTACAGTCGGCGAGCGGGAGCAACGCGGAGCAGGAGTGGCACAGAGCACACAGACAACCTTCGGAGCAGGCGCTTAGGCAAAGGTACGTCCTTCGCTAGAATGATAGATAGTGAAGAATGATGGTTAAATCTTTAGGTGTATTATTAGTGGATGTAAATGGATTAGTTAATATGTCCGAGCAATCTCCTGAATTTTTGTATCTGAAAACTTGCGTATGATTGAAATTTTATGCTTGAATTTATAACTAAATTGTTGTCTGTTCAATTTCTGAATTTTTATGACTGAATTGACTGAATCTTACTCATTTGAATGCATGTGTCGTTAGAATTTGCATGTCTTAAAAGTATTAAGGGTTTATGCGGCTCTACGCGTATTTTGGGAAGAAAAAAAAGGGAGATTTGATGTTAAGCTATATAACTCTCTGCTATAGTTCCTTATTCTAGTTTTTTTGTCCTTATATCTGGTCAATTTCATCATGTGTCTGTTGTCTTCCCCCACTTGATTTACCCTTGTTGACATTAAAGTCCTTCCTTGACCGCAATAACCCTTGCTTGATTATTACTTAGTTTAGCCCTAGAAATAACCTCCTCCTCTACCCTTCGGCTGTGCTTCTGGTCTTAGGGGCGAATCGCATAGCCAACCCTTGTTGAACTTCTGGTCAGCTGCTCGTTTCCCGGTGGTTTACTGTGTATATACATTGAGTATATCTCATACGAATCCTATGGAAGCGATTTATTTTTACCTTAGATGCCCCCTTTTGTTTAAATAAATTTCAGACACAGCGCCCTCTGCTCATGAAAATTGGTCACCCTGGCGCTGCTAAACCATGACTGGACTGTGTGATGTCCTCCCGACATCTGGTAAGATGGGTCGACTGTGTTTTGGTTGCCCATGATTTGTGACGGAGCAGTGTGGCGTGATTCCCTTGTGCTAATTGCTGCGTTGGCTACCATTCGAACGCCCTTTACCTGTTGCGCAACACCGTTTCTAGAACCCGTGACTGTATGGTCGTAGATACCCACGTCTTGCCTTCAGACTGTGTAGCATTGCCATGAGCTCTTGACGGTGTGTTTGTGGCCCTCCTTGTAAATTTGTTGACGGCGTTGATTTCCTTTCCCGGTGGCCGTATTTACCTATTTTCCTGTCACACGTGCCACTCCATGCCTGACAACCCTTTATTATTTTTGCGTTTTACTCGGGAGATTGAAAGAACTCCCGTTGGGGGTCGGTGCCTCTAATTAATGGACGGGCAGCCTTTTCTTTTAGCAGCGTTGCGAGCGTGAGGGACGACGTTAGTTAGGCCCAGGATCTAGACCACCAAGGTTTTAAATTTTCGTTCCACTGGCAGTGGAAACCTCTGAGCAGAACTACAAATCCTGGCACTTGGAGTTACCCTGTTTTAATACCAGTTTATGTTTTACATGTCAGACTATAACCGCCTAATTAGATTGCTAGAGTCAAGGGCTTGATTAATTGCTTCCTGGTTAGTTGATGGTAGCCTTCTAGTTAACCGTTTACTTATTTTAATTGCTAGACTGGCGGCCTTTAATGTCCTTGATTATAAAAGTAATGATTGAGTATTAATCCAGACCTTCTAGTTAGCCTTTACATCATGAGAATTATTTGAGTTGCTAGAGGTGAACTAGGGATAAGATATTTGATGGTTCTGGTATCATTGACAACCAGCTCTAAATTTATTTGTTGTATAACTCTATAACTTGCACTGCCATCGAGACAAAGGAGTTCATTCTAGGTGTCCCTGTGTAAGAAACTAGATAATTTAATAAATTATTGGGTCCTTGTAACTGTGTTCTCATAGGAGATAAAATACTTCTTTAAGTCATCTAATCAATTGCCTTCATTCAAGTTAAAGCTATTTCTTAGGGAAGGGTTAATGTTAATGTCGTTATTGGTTTAGAGAGTAATAAAGGATGCATGGTGATATTGAATGTATGATTATGGTAATGTAATGCTAACATTATTATTGCTTAACGATAATGATCTTTATTTATTTGTTATTTAATTGTTATTTAATTGGTTTTTATTTAATTGTTATTTAATTGCAGTGTTATTTATTACTTGCTATTTAATTGGTGGTGAAGCATGAAATGTATTGCTATTTTAGGGCAATGTTAGGGTAACATTAAATGAGGGGATGATGTAAATTCAATGGAAATGTCACTGAAGATTTATTTTTATTAATGATATAATTGGTATGGTAATGGGTAGTAGCATAGTTGTTGTAATTTATGTCGATACTGTAATGAATTGTAATGTGAGGAATTTTAAATGAAATGTTAATGTAAATGAATGTGTTGTGAGATATTGGAATGTGGCGCAATTTTCAATTGCTTTATAGTATGGAAGGTTTATGTCCGCGAATGTTAATTTTTAACGCTTTTTCGATTTGGAATGATAAAAATGGTGAATAATGATATTGACCTTAACAAGTTACTAAACGTATTTAGAAGAGTCCTATGACCTTTCAATTGAAGTCGTGCCCATGTGAATCTGGCTTCTCTTCATCAGTTTCCTATTGCTTCATTGGTTCCTATTTTTATTGCGTCTTGGGTTTTTCGGTGTGGTCCTTATTTCTGGCGGACACCCTTATCCGATGGGTTCCTTCTGCAGAGTGTTTTTATTTGATTGGCTTAGGGTTGGGCTGTTAAATTTAGGGTTACATAAGTTGTAATTATTTCTATGCTGACGTTTAAGGTCGGGGTAATTTCAGGGATTGTACTAAATTGGAACTATCCAAACCCACAGGGGTAGGTTATTAGACTCTTCGATCTGATAAAGCTAGTCGTTCCGTACTTAAGTCTGTGTGTGTGAGTATATTTTTGTATAAAGAATCCAATGTCGTATCAAGAGTCTCGGGCCCTTTAAAGGCAGGGTTTCCACTCTTGCGACACACCTGACAGAGATTACTAGTTTCTGCCTGAGCAGTCGGCTAGGAGCCTATCTGACATTCTCTCTCTCCGGAGCAAAGGACGAAGATTAAACGCCCTCTGCAGAAATAGTAAAATGTACTACTATGGATTCTCCCTTCCGTGTTCGTACTGTACATAACCCAGTTGGTCATTTAAGGCTCGCAGTTACTTGTTGTGTGCCTTATGTCTATGGTCGTTTAATGCTTGCAGTTACTTGTTGTGTGCCTTATGTCTATGGTCGTTTAATGCTTGCAGTTACTTGTTGTGCGCCCTAGGTCTTCTTGTTGTGTTCTCATAGTTGCATCTTGTTGGTTTTCGGGTGGCGACGTCGAGTCAAGTGTGTATGTTCCTTCTTACACGCGCACACACACCTTAAACAAACAAAAAAATTCGCACCTGTTATCAGAGTTGTTGTCGTAACGAGGAGGGCGTTACAAATAACATAGGACCATAGTCCTCCCTAGCACCACCCTATCACCCTGATTATAGATCTTTGCTTGAATAATACCTTACAACAATACATATATGTCAATGCTTACCATTTCTTCTCTTTTCTACAATTTTGCTCTGCTTCTGTCTGTTCATGCCTTGGCTCCACTTGTTGTCTATTTTATGTTCTACAGTACCTCTCTGCTTCTGTTTGTTCATACTTAGCTTCACTTGTTGTCTCTTTCCATCTACTCTTTCTCTATTCTTCTCATACTCTTAGGTTCTTGTACATTCTGCTCTTTTCACCATTTCTGCTCTGTCCCACTTATGTTCTTCATCTATGAATTTGTTCTCATTCTGTTCATACTATAATTTTCATTATATACGATTCAACTCATTTTACAGAGAAAACAACCAACCACACTCTGTCATAGCATTTTATTTTATGCTTTTTCTCATAATCCATTACACTATGAATCTCAAATGCCTAAGAACAATGATTCAGTTCATATAATTGAATCGGAATTGATCAAGAAATCATGAAGTGAAACAGTAACCCTTCGATCAGATTGTCTATTTAATCTGCGTCGTCGGATTATACATGTAGAGGATTTTTGATCCATAGGTCCTCACAAACTTTACCCATGCGAACAAGCACTGGGTGCAATGTTCCTCTCCACATGACCACTGGTTGTGACCACTCGCCAATAAAAAAGGAGCTTTGAAACTTCGCGCTTTAGATATTCTGCTGTGAGTTATCCTGACTCTCCCAACTTCTGATCTCTGAAGTAGAGCCTAGAAACGCTAGTTCCTCCCCTTATTCTCCGCTGATGTGACATTGGCTATGACTTGGGGCTAAGCACTTCAGGAATTCGAGTTACGCGAACTTGAGAGTTAGCTCTCCTCCTTTCTCCGATGTTCGAACTCCTGAACTTTGAACTTCGTTGTGCCAAATCAATGGTCCACGACCCTCAGTGATCCAATGGTCCAAATCTCTCCTTTGCGAATCGGGACTTCATGACTTCGTGTTTCGTCTCTTGTCCGATCGACGACCCACGACATTCCTTGATCCAATGGTCCAAATCTCATCGAGACTTCGCGTTTCGGTACTTTGGAGATGACCCCCACTCTCTTTTGTTAACTTTCATTTGTTTCCATGCACCGATATGAATGTGCACCATAGTTCTATCATCCACGATAATAAACGGTTCATGATGTAGTTTCTTTCAAAACTTTGTCTCGTGATTCCTTCTTTCCTTCTCATCATTCTCAGTTGGCATAAATAACAACACTGACAGCACACCAAACAAAGAACTCGCCAACATTATTTATGTAGAAAATTTGAATGTTGAAAATTTATCTTAAAGTGTAGAAATTATGGCATTGTCTAAACATTCTACTTTTTGGCCTTTCTCATAAGAATCCAACAATATAAATCTCAGTGAAATTAAAATTTTATGTTGTTTAAATTACATTTCTAAATGCATAAACAGATTTAGAGTGCTGAGAAACCCTTGGAGCACTTATATTATATTGACTTAACCACTCAAATAAGCATATCCAACAATTTCTTGCCAGATTTTGGGTAAAATGAAATGGATTATATTCCCGGAAAAGGGCTAAAACTGAGAAGGTTTAGACTAAAATTTGAAACATGGAAAATTATCTTAAAGTGTAGAAACGACGAATCTTATTGGTCCTTAATATGCAAAATATAAAATGCTTGGCAATACTTTTGTAAAAATATTCAAATTTCTAAAATCTTTATATATTTTATAAAAAAAATTGGCATTTTTTAAGGTAAAATAATTTTATCATATAGAATTTGGGTGAATCATTTTAAAAAAAAATGAAAATTAACAAATATTTTTTTGGGAAAAACATGAAAAATTAGCCCATGGGTGAAATTTAGCCCCTAAAATCTTTCTTGGTTATTTATTAATTTTTTGTTAATATGATTAGTGTGTATATTAAATTAGTATTAATATAAGACTCAAGAACATTTTAAACTTAAGTTTTTTTTTTTTTGACATAAATATGCATGTTTGATTGTTGTGATAGAAACTATGTTAGTTAGTATAAAAAACATTTCCTACTAATTTTATAATCCCTAATGCTAAGACCATTAATAAAAAAATGAATCATTTTGATGAGGTGTCCATGTAGAGATATCTATTACATATTTTTTTAATGGTAAATCATTTAAAAACTTGTAATGAAAGTTGTATCTAATTTTAAAAATATCTAGATATAAAAAGTTTTTAGATTTACTCAATTTTATACCAAGTTTTATGAAGAATATTGTATATTTTTTTAATGATAAATCATTTAA
>JASDQU010336640.1:2577-12617 GCA_032191745.1 Picea mariana | reverse complement strand
CTTATTCTATTTTATTGAAAGGCCTTATTAATATTGACCTTTATTACATCCGAATATATTGTTCTACCTATGTGCGGGTTAGGACCTTTATTACATCTGAATATATTGTTATGGATTCTTCTACCAGTGGAATCACCTTCAAACTAATTTTTTGATGTTTGGAGTCGCCAGAGCAGGACTACAACCAATATGTTCCTAAGTGTCTACTACTCTCAAACCTTAGAACTCAACCATGTCATTCTTCCTAGGAAAATTTTTTCAATTTCGTCCCCAGCAACGATGCCAGAATGTTAGCACTCTGTAAATTTTGTTTAGTTGAATAGACAAATGATAGAGGTAACTGTTTCAACTAGATTTAGAGATGAGGCACTAGCCTACTGAACGCAAGGAGGGATCTCTCATGTCACTTGATATATCTATGGAAATCAGTGGCTAGATTTGGTTTGTTTTGGGGATTTTTAATAAAGTTGTTGGCAAAGAAGGGGGGAACACTATGGGATATGGAGTCAAAATTCTGAAAGTGAACGAAAACAATGCATCGACTGATAGAACTCTCCAGAGGACAAAGGATAAATAAGGCGATGAATATGAGTTATTCTTGAAATAAAAAGGTGTGTAGGAAGATAAAGAAAAAAAATAACTACATCAAAGCATTACTGAAATGAATTCGGAATAAGTTAAGAAGACAATCACACAGTTTAAATTGCTTAAGCCAAGAGCATCAAATGATGAATTCTGGGCCTTTAACTCTCTAATTTAAACATAAGAAAATGTAAATGAAAGACAAGTCACAGGAAATACATACGATGAAAGGAAACAAGACTCATATCATCACCGGTTAGAATCTTTTCATAGAGACTTCAAAATCTTCTGCATTTATATTCAATTTAGATTTAGAAAATTAAAAATATAGAGTATGATACAACCAAAAGGTGCTCTTTCACTTCTGCCAACATTAATTCATTCGAGTTTCTCAGTACTTATACAAATTTGATAAAAAATAGTTGAAACTGAAACATTTCATCTTTCGTAATAGTTTCGACTAACAGTTTTGGTATACAAAACGATTTACAATAATTAGCCAAAAAGAAAACGTTTCAACATCATGAACAATATCTCTAACTGTCCAACTGCTTCTGCGTCATTTGTTCCACCCTGCGATTCTATTAGATCTACAAGATTGGTGACAGTTGGAGATCACCTGTTGACCCCAGGGACGTTGTACTTTGTCTTACCAAACCACATGAGTTATTTCCATTGCGTGTCAAAGGGGATTTCGTAATCCAACATTTCTTTAATCGAAAATTTCAAAATCTTTGTCAATTAGGGCTTCCTCCCTAGAGGAGATATCTAGTTCACTCATGGATAAAACAACAATATTGGTAACCATGGTGAAGAATACCTGATAAGTGGTGAAAAACCTGGTCTGGTTCAGTTCTAAACTTTGAAATTTTAATGGAAACTTTGTGCCAATTTTCCAAATGTTTGAACGCTTCAAATTGTCATAGAATAATGTCGGGGGTTTCTCCTTTTATAGGTTTCTATTGACATCAGGGGTTGGAGAAAAATGGTTTTGGATGAACCGCCTTTTTCCCTGATGTGCCTCTGAGGGTGCCACATGCTTATGATTTAAACCATGGCAATTTTCCCCGGTCCACCTTCTGTCTGTTAATTCTCATGCTATTCCAATTTTCGATACATGCCTCGACCGTTGATTCGGGACGCTCCAAGATCCACGGTCCATGATTTTATTGAAAACTTTGTTATCGAGGGTTGAAAAAAGTGGTTTTTTTCAAACAACCCTTTTCCCTGATGCACCTCTAAAGGCACCATGCGTTCCACAATAAACCGCGATGGTTTTCCTTGACCCACCTTCGAATGAATATATTTTGTGCTGCTTCATTTCCTGATATGTGCCTTAGCCATTGATCCGGTTTGCTTCAAGATCGATGGTCCACCGAGTCCTACCTTTCATGCCTGTGATAAATTTTTCCACATTCCACCATATAAGTCCTTATATTCCGAACTATCACACTTCCATAGCGATGTGTATTTTCACTAAGTTTCTGAGACTTAGATCCTATCTGAAAATTGTTATGGTGATAACACTATGTTCAAAGGCGACACAACTTCTACCAATATAAGATAATACTCCCTTCTCGCCCATCTTTTTTGTTTTTTCATAGACAAATGAATGCTATGATACATAGGAGGAAACGAGTGTCACAAGTAAGCAAAAATAGTTCCAGCAGTGGAACGTACCTATGCTCAATGCAAGGAAATGCATGCGGGAGATGGACACTCGGGGGAATGTTCCCTACTGGGTATAGGGTGTCAAATTGTGAAGGATATGAATAAGGCTCTTCTTGGTTGAGGATGCAAAACTGCTGAGGCAAACAATTTATAACGCAAAGTGAGAACTGGCTATGGGCTCAATAATGCAAGCAAGGGCATGAGATGAAATCACAAATTAACACCAAAAAATGTCCTTTTTTTATGTCTTTTAGTCTACTTGGTGTGAAAAAAGGATAAACTTGGTCCAAATAGACATCTTTTCGAATCCAATTTACGAGTGTGAAAGAGACAATTTCACTCGAAAATCTTTTCACTTTTTGATAACGAGTCAGAAAAGATCTTAACTAAGACTCATGACCTTTCAAGTTCAATTCAATGAGTGTGAAAGGGAAAAATGGCACTCAACAATTGTTTTCTCTTTTTTAATGATTTGGAAAAGAGATTAACTCGGACTCGTTGATGTTGTTCTAAGAAGCATATAATGGGGGAGGCCAAGGCTCCCATGTAGAACTTCTGTGAAAGGTCAACAACTTATGAAGAGCTGGCACAAGCTTGGGAAAACCCAAATATTTACAAGTCAAAGAGGATAAACTACTTGCAGAGGTTACCTTATCTACAATATATTGAAGAATGCCCCTTATCTAGAAGGGTGTAGAAGAAGGAAGTCGAGGCTCTACAAGATTATTCCAATCAAAGGAAAACACCCTAGGACTTGGAGGGAGCATACTCAAAGAGAGTGGAATGCTCCCTAGTGAAGAAGACATAGAACTAGAAATTCTAAGGGCATGGTTGAAGGACGCATCACTCTCAAAAAGAAGAGTGGGATTGACCAAAGATTGCATCGGCAATGTCACTTCCTTAGGCTTGTCACTCTCCAAGAGAAGAGTGGGATCGATCGAAGATTGCATAAACATGACCACTTCTTCAACCATTGGTTGAATAGGATGCCAGAGAATAAGGTCAAGAGATGCATCACCCCCAAAACTAAGAGTGGTGTCGGTTGAAGATTGCATTGACATGACCTCTAGTTAAACAGGATGCGAGACAACAAGGTCAAGGGATGCATCAACCCCTAAAGGAAGAGGGGTGTCAGCCAAAGATTGCATCAGCATGAATGTTGTATCAACCAAAGAAGGTCGGGAAGCCAAAGATGACTCAAAACCCGAAGGGCCCCCAGGAAAGAGCCACTCTTCTTGTACCACAGTAGTAGCAGGGCACAAACAAGTAAGGTGATCTCCTTTACAAAGCCTACAAAGGAACTTGGACTTACATCTTACACATCTAGGCTTCTCAATCATATGAATTCCCCCAACATGACTTGCAGAGGATGGTAGAAAATCTCCAACATGACTAGCAGAGGTTGGTGATGAATCCCCAACATGACTAGCAGAGGCTGGTGATGTATGTGCAGTGTGACTAGCAATGACTAGATTTGTGCCCCCAACATGACTAGAAATAGTTGGTTTTTGGTGTTTAACATGACTACCAGAGGTTGTCGACCCATATCCAACATGACTAATAGAGGTTGGTGATATAATTCTAGTATGTGGTTGAACCTCACAAGACGCAGTCGAGGAGTGTAGGGTCCAAGGATCACTAAAATAAGAAGTGCGGAAAGGAATGGACCTCCCTGTTGAGACAGACCTACTGAACTTAGCATAAATGTGGTGACTCGGTGCCATGAAGTCTAAAGTATCCATGAGGGAAGAATACATTCTAACATCGATATTCTCAGTTTTCAGCTAAGAATTGTTGATCACAGGGATCAACGGTCCAATAGATGCACTAAGAATAGAGTACGCAAAGAATAATTGGTCGATCGTCATGATCTTCCCTTCATGAGGAAATCAAAGAGTACGTAAGACGGATAATATGACGATGACCATATCATAGGTCCAATTGCATCCTAGTAACAAGTTATAATTAAGAGGCACATCAACTACCTCGAACTCCACCTCTATTGTCTTCTCACCTAACTAGACCAGAAAGGCAGGAAGAATACCATGAGGGTGGAAGGAATGACCATCAAAAGAAGTCAACATGTTGAATGACTTGGAAATATTTAGAGAACTGAGAGCTTTCCAATAGATCAGGGACATCACACAAGTGGCATCGCCTTCATCAACAACCAGACGTTTGATGGTATACTTTGAGTACTCCACATGGATTCGGAAAACCACATGGTAAGGCAAGAAAGGCTTCACATCTGTGATGTCAAACTTGATAACTTTCGAGCCACTGGGTTCTAGAGCTCCTAAATCAGATAGTAAGGCATTCTTCTGTGAAGGACATGTCTGGAGTACCTCCAAATCTGACATTGCATAAGGGGTTTGACCCAAGTCCTCAACAATAGAGTAGTTCTGGGTGGATCTAGCATTTGGATTATGGGTAGAGTGCTTGAGTACTCCTTTCAGAATACGAGGCAGTGGCTCTAGTTTTTCAATTTGTAAATTCATCTCTAGAGGAGGAGGAGGAGATTCTAGACCAGGAATAGCTTGTGAAGAGCTATAATATCGAGATTGAGTGGCTACATGAACTTTCACATCAACCATATTTATATACAAATGGTTGTTGCCTTGCAATGATGGGTTTTGACTCCCACCAGTTGCATTTCCGACATTAGAGGAGCTCGAGGCCATGTGTTGGTTATGTGGGAATATATTCATTAGCACGGTGGGCGACAGAGATAATATCCTCGCAGCTTCTGCAAGTTTGGGGCATAAATGGGTAAGGTGATCATCTATGCAAAGCTTACAGGGAAACTTCACCTTACATCTTTCTCGTTTTCCCTCTCCAGCATTACTATTGGTCTTTTCATTACTACCATTGTCCTTGGGTTTATTACCATTTTTCCCACCCTTACGATTATTACGTCCTTTGTCCTTAGTCCCTCCTGGTTGTTGGTCACCATTTGGTTTGGTCAACGATTGCACAGAATGTACATCCACTGATTGAGTGGGTTTGGAAGACACAGACAAAGTTGGCCCTCCTGCAGATTGGTTTAACGACAACTCTTTCAAATGGATTTTCACTGATTCTGCAGACTTTACATTGGCAGTACCCACGAAGCCATTGGCATGAGGTCCATTCTTTTGTCTTGGGTCATAAGTTGACCACGGTGCGTCCGAAAGAATGTGGTATAACATCCCAGAATGAGCATATATGAGATCTAACTGCTAAGATTTAAAGATCGCTTCTTCCTCGATGGTGACCCCGGCGGTAGAAACATCCTTTGATATAGGAGGGTGCAAATACTTAAGAAACCATTCTAAAAGGAAGGTCAAGGGTATAGGATTCTTGATAAACCTTGTCCATATACGCCACTCCTGGATATGATCTAAGATATGAGTGGTGGTATCCTAGCGTAAAGTCGACAGAAGTTCTAGGCCAGCATAGTAACGAATGGGAAATTGGAAGTGGTTAAGGAAGACCATCACCAGCTGAATAAAGGTCCCATATTCCCCCCTAGGTATATCAATATATCATTTCATAGCAACTCCAATAAGGGTGTGTTGAAATAATCTTAATCAAATAGAATCGTCATTAAGGGAATTTGATGATCACCAAAGGTGAAAGGTAGTGACGTGATCACCGAGATCCTCTCCATTCTTACCTTCGAAATTTAGAATGCCCGAAGGAAGCTTGGTGGGGATGGGGGGCCATGTAGGATCATGAATCATAGAGTCATTCATTAACTTAGACAAGTCTGGCAGATTAAGCATGGCCATAAAAGGGAGACGAGGTTGTGGCATCTGGCCCCAAGCTCCCAGGAAATATTGTGCTTGAGGAACTGCAACCCATCCAGGGTTCTGGTAAGAACCATGGTTCTGTCTGGGATTATAAGAGCCTCCTCTGGGATGACCCATAAAAGGTTGATTGGGCATCATTCCAATAGGAATGTTCTGTTGAGGGTTATAAAAATCCACCCCAGTCGGATTAGATCCAGGTTGGGGGTTGTCAAAATTGTGAAACTGACCTCCTCTGAGTGGGAATCTAGAGGATAGAGGTGGATTCTTCATGACAAATGTATTGGTCGGAATCGACACCGAGGAGGTAGGGATGTAGGATGGAACTTGAGTAGAAGCTTGTCTGCAAGGTTGGTTGTTCCACCCAGAAGTACGAGGATTGGACCTAGGGTTAAAAGCAGGAATGCCTCCCATATTAGGAGTCGTTTGAGGGATTTGAGAACCACCAAATGAAAATGGAGTGTAGGGAGGTGTAGTTCCCCCAATTCTGATGCTAGTGTTAGGGCCAGCAGCTGGGATGGCATTCGAAAAATGCAAAGTGAAGTTGGGCATACCATAGGAAAAGGGACTAGAAGCCATAGGGATGGACTGAACATTATATCTCGGTGAGTGACCAAGAAACCCAAAAGGGTTTGAGGCATTATATTAAGCATACACTATAGGCTGAGCCATAGTAATGATAGGTTCCTCTAGCACTACAACCATTGATATTGCAGGTGTCGAAGGGGTGCCATTAACTATAGTAGGTATGGGAGTCGAAGGGGTGCCATTAACTATAGTAGGTATGGGAGTCGAAGGGCTCCCAATGATCTGAAGACTAGGTTCAATACTCATCCTTGTAGAATCACAAGTCTGAATAGTGGATGTGTGTGTACCACACTTAATAACACTACGCCTTTTAGAAGGAAAAGACTCGAAATCTAGTGGTAATTGTAACAAGCGACAGGACCGACGAGGACGTTGGTCCAAATTCACAATGAATTAAGACTCTAAAGATAAAAAATATATCCTAAGGCCAACTAGTAATCAAAGAGCACACCCAAATTCAAATGACCAATATGCATACAAATGGGGTAAAGTGGTTGAGTGGCTTCCCTCCCTAAAGAAGGTATGTCTCTCCCAAGAGGGGCCTAGAACTCCCTGCTAAAGATCGAAGGTAACATAATTAGTTATAAGGGCCCTCATGGGCTTAACAAAAAGTTGGTTAGATCCCTTGGAGAGGTAATCCTCCATAAAGGATGTGTGTTGTTCGACACTTATTTGACCCAGGGTACCTGTAGAATAACCCCTGCAAGTAACCTATGAGACACCTAAGTCAAGCAACTAATAAACCATTGTATAACCGATGCACAAGTGAGTAGCCGTAAGTCAGGTCCACCGTATGGTCAAGGTAGAAAAGCCCAAAACCTTGAAAACACCACCTCTCACAAAGGTAAAGGTACTAGAAAGATCCCCATATATGAATATATCCCCAGAAATATCTCGGATGCTGAGAAGGTGTCAGGGGGATATCCCTTCAACCAACTTCGCGCAACCTCGTGATTAACTCCAGTGTGAGTGGAGCCTCCTGATCTTACCAATTATACAATGGATTTCTCCACTCCTTGTCTCAGACACATATATTGATTTAATTGCCTCGGAGAAGTTTACTCACAAAATCCTATTCCAAGGCACTAAATTCTAATCTAGTTTGTGCACCCTAGAAAATAAAATTTTGACTAATTAATTTTAAATTATAGCATTAATTTTAGTGGCCGCGATTAGTCAAAAAGGTATGGTAGTGAAACTCATGATGTTATGACTCTGTAAGAAAGGTAAATATGAAAATAATGCAAAGTCCTAACTTTAACTTTTAATGAATGATATGCTTCTAAAAACCAATGCAATTTTCAAATTCAACTCTGCAATTTTGAAGTAAAAATGCAATCTTTCAGTATATGCACTAAGATAATGACAAGGACTCAAAAGACAAAAATGCCAAGCAATGAAAAATGCCTATTTTTTTGTATTTTCAATATAATAAAAATGAAAATGCATGGACTGAAAAGTAACTTGATATATAGCCCTACTGTGTATAGAAAAAGATAAATCAATCAAGATACCAAGCAACAAAGAAACCAGGCCAATGTACAAGGACAATAAAAAATGAAAAGATGATGAGAAAGACTCCGCCTAGAAATTAAACCAAAGATAGGTTTCCTATCATCCCGCAAGCACTTAACAGGAACTATAGAGACCTAAAAAGGATCAGCAAACATCAAATCCCACCCAGCAATCACCAAACCAAGAAAACAAGAAAGAAGAATTGATGTACACAACTTTTTGGGAAAACAGAGCATATATACGCAACTTACAATGGGACAGCCTGCGTATGTACATGACTATCAGGGAAAACAATCTGTATATGTTTCAAAAAATAAGGCCAAGCAAGGGAGAAGTTTGAAAAGTCAGACCCAGAGTGAACATGAGTTGTCAAGCAATGATGCGACAAGAAACACAAAAGAAACGAGAACAATCTAAGAAGAAAAGTACTCCAAACCCTAAGAAAGAATATTCATCCCCAGTACGGTCGCCAATTCTGTTACAAGGAAAATATTTCTATGGCTAGGGTAAACCAAAACAGACGGAAATGACTGTAGAAATCAAAGCTCTTCTCAAGTATGCTATGAAAAAAAATATGTTAGAAAGACAAGATAAAAGGCCTACCTCGTCCAGACATTTGATGAAGTCCACCGTTGAGTGCTTGACCCAAAGAAATATACCTGCAACTAGTCCTCAACAACAAAGCAAAGAAATCATATGGTGATATTATATAATGTTAGCACATTCAATAGCATAATTCATTAATAAACATGACAAATACGCACATGGAATAATGATTCAATGTATTTGCAAGATATCAATTAGACGGGAAAAGAGTATTTCTATTAATATGTGATCAACATAAGTGAAAATGTTACAAACTTCTATGTCGTCATGGTTCGGAACTGAGAAACTAAGTTCCTTCCAGTTGGGCCTCCACCACTTCAATCCTCCACCAAAGGAAAGCTCATAATAGAGAATCAATGAGGTTATCAATCAATAAGGGAAGAGCTTGGGGGTTGAACACTGTGTTCAGACTTAAAGGACAAAGGGATGCATACTCAATATGAAGTAAATAATTTCTCCAAAGTAACTTTGCTCTCAAAGTTGAATTCTTTCTATACTTTCCATAGCTCGGAATTGGCCCATTTATAGCCTTCAAAATGGAACTGAAGGGCCGAGTCAGAATGTTTCTGTTATATGGAAGGCCAAGGATCATAGATCTACTGTCGTGACATGGAAATCCAACATTAATTTTCATTTTTTGGCACAAATCCTGATGTACACTGGTTGTAGTGGACCAGCTTGTCCATACGCATGTTGTATAGTGTGCAAGGTGTGCACATGTGGACAAATATTTATTTTTATCTCTTTATATTACAAACAGGGATGATAAGTCTGCATGGGAAAATGGAAAAATTCATTATGTGCAAGATTGCATAGGGTGAGGCAAATATTGCTATAACATAAAGCTATACCACTAAGTCTCTCCAACCCTATTCATTAAGAGGTGGGGGACATTACACCTCATCACAACAAAAAGGTGAGTCTGAAAAGAAGAATAACTCCCATAAGAAAAATACCCACTCTTGAACATCTTAGAGTGTTTGGTTGTGATGCTTATGTACATGTTCCAAAGGAAAATAGGAGTAAGATGGATAATAAAGCAAAAAAAATGTATTTTTATTGGTTATAAAGATGGTATGAAAGGTTATAAGATTTGGAATCCAAAAACTAAGAAGATTGTTTATAGTCGAGATGTTATTTTTAGAGAGTTTTAAGATGTTCCCAAATAGGAATTTCTACCCAGGTAGAGGGAATTGACTTTGGTGAAATTTTTTCTCTTGTTGCCAAGTTAAATTCTATTAGATTTATTTTATCTGTTGTTGTTGCTTTTGATTTTGAAATAGAACATAT
>JASDQU010336639.1:0-12608 GCA_032191745.1 Picea mariana | reverse complement strand
ATTGTGTGTCTTCTATGTTTTGTTTCTACATTTGTTTTATTTTATTATTCCACTGTCCTATTTTTCTAACATGTAGCACTCTCTCCCACATGATTTGTCCCATTTATAGCCCCCCTTGGCACTTCAACACCCATGTTTTTTTTAACCTTTAGGGATGGGAGTCCCAATAGTCTTACATCATGTCGTGAATCAGCCACATATTCCTTCTCCTCATTTTGCTAGCCTACCCAATGGAATCCCAAGGCACTTCCTTGTGGATTATTTTGACTGCACTCCTGCAGCATCATTTACCATCCATTTCACCCATCATCAATCTACCCATCCTCAGATTTCCCTACATACATTGCCCTACTACAGAAACCAGCCTATGGGGCCCCAACCCTCCACTTGTTTTTTCCACCAACTTGCGCCATCCCTAGGCCAATCCATCCTACACTGGGGCACCCATTTCTGTATCTGCATTATTATCCCCACTGATTTTTTAATTCTTTTTGTAATTAAGCCGTTGTTTCTAGCATTTTACATAGCTTTTTGTCGTCACCTTTGGTAACCTTCCTGGAAAATGCAACCCATGTCTCCCTTGGTTATGGCACTCCTTATCATCTACTCCTATTTGATATCGTCCAAAAGCTCCGAGTATCCCACAAACCACCTACCTCTGCTCTCCGATTTTTTTCACCTTGTCCCACCTCTGGCACAACTTATCCCACGTCTCATTTTCCCCCCTGACACTCGACTTCATTGAACGATTGCAGCCACTTATACTTCGCATATATCCCCAACCAAGGGTAGTCTTGAGTCTCCATGCACCTCGACTTCATCCATGTACCTCCTCAGTCCCTGACCTCACCTAGTAGCTTTCACGAAGCCCTTTGCTTCTTGGAGTCACATCTCCATTTTTTATCAACATCAACACAGTTTCCAGAAGGGCAACAGTATCTTGACTCTCATTACCTTTCCAATGAGAAGTCTCAGATGACACAGGGAGACCCATAATTGCTCCCTGCTGTTGTTGACCCCCATAACATTCGACTTCAACACTTTCTCATGTTACAGTGGGTCTTACTTTGCGACTATTGCAGTTGTTTCTTATATTTGCCAAAGACCTCTGAACTTGGCTGGGCTATCAATGCCCATAGAATCCGTGATACTTCTTACCTGTGTCATTGCCTACTGTTCAGAGTATGTTCCTCATCAGAATTATCCTCTACCTTTATCAAAACCACCCCCAAGGGCACTGCAGTTGTCTACATCAACACACATTTTTAGTTACTGTACAACACTCATTTTTGAGTTACATGACATGAGCATGGGGCATGCCCACCTCGTTTGTACACAATTTATTTTACACACCTTGCGGAAGGTTGGGTCCTACAGGTTCCCTTCTCCCTCCAACGGGTCACTCTTGATACTCTCACTATCGCTCTTTCTTACAACGGTACTCTCAGTAGAAGAAACATTGATGAATTTTGGCTATCCATATACTCCTAACCTCATCCATCAGGGGGCATCTGTTATCACTGAAATTTCATCCACAAATGGTTATAGGAATCCAACATCTTCAAACAGCTATGAGTCCACCCATGGACCAAAATTACCAAAAAATCATTTCCAAAAGGTCCAAAACTATACAACCAGTTATAAAATCAAGATACACTATGACTACACATGGCGTACGTGCACATGCGCCATCCAGAAATGCAAGAAAAGCGTACATGCCCACGATGCACGACTGTGGATGCTAAAAGCCATGCACACTTGAGAATGACGCATTTATGATGTTGGTCGACTTCCCACCCACTTTTGGTTTAGCTTCCAAGTCAATTTGACACCCAAATCTCGGTTGGATCTGGATGGGTGGCTTGTCAAAGACCTAAAGGTGCCCTAAAGAGCCCCTTTTCACACTAAAAGATGGTTTCACAATACCTCAAAGTGGTGCTATAAAACAAGGTCATGGGTGCACTACATTTTCAAGGAATTCATTTGCAAGGTTATGCTGCTACTATTCTCTTGGGGAATCCTCTTTTCTCATCAAGAGAATACTAGCACCATTCCATTTGGGCAATCCACGTCACCTTTTGAGTGGGTTAGCTTGGGATTCTTTCATCATTTCTTTCAAGTTTCAAAGTTGTAAGAAGATCTCAATTGTGGGGGTCCAAGAGCCCTCCCTTGGAGGAAGAAGGGACCCAAAGACCTCTTTCTTCTCGGTGTTTTCTTTTCACTAATACAATCCTTTCCATTGGTGACNTGAGTCTTGTTTGTTTCTTGTTCTTATTTCCTTATGCTCAATAGTTTAGTTGTTTTTTCCTTTCTTAGTTTAATTCTTAGCTTAGTCTTTTATGTTTATTTTTCTAACCCTTTCCTTCACTGCTGTCTTTCTTAGCTAACCCAACTAAACTTGTAAGCACCTATATTTTTCTCATTCAGGTGACAAAAGGGGTGCAACACACCAAAGAAGACATCTCATCATCAAATGAAGATTAAGTCAGTGACAGTGAGACAGAAAGAGTTATATTCATGGAAGTAGAAGAATCTGATAAAGAAGACTCTGAAGAAGAATATGAAGAGGACGAAGAATAATATGAAGAGGAAGAAGTTGACTACTGAGAATAATTGTTGTGTGCCATAGACGTTATCAAAATAGAAAAGAAGAAAAACAAGATACTACAAGCTGAACTAGACAAGAAAGAAGACACTTAGGAACTAGAACAAATGATCACAAATTTAATGGTTCAAATTGAAGAAGATAAAAGAATTGAATAAGCACTCAAAGAACATCTAGAAGGAAGAGATAGGATCATTGAAAATTTGGAAGAAAAGATTGTCACATTAAGAAAGGATATTCGAAATGAAAATATGAAGAACAAATCAAAATTTTTGAATGACATTATCAATAGTCAAAAACCTCATCAAGACAAGTCCAGACTTGGATACAATCCGAAAGAAAAGGGATCAAGCTACAAAATAAAAAAACAAGAAACATATCCAAAAATGTATTTAGAAACAATCAAAGGGGATAGGAAGGTCTAAAAAGAAAATTACAGGGACACTCCTCCATGAAGAAGATTCAGATTTCAAAATCTATGATCGACAGAAACAAACAAGCCTCGGGAAGAAGAAGGATTCATAAGAGTACCTCCTTTTAGAATATCTTCAACTCCTAGGTATCAAACTATCTTTTTTGGTTTATTTTGTGCATGTAATAATTTTGGACATAAAGTTGTGAATTGCAGAGCTAACAATAGGAACATAAACAACTTTGAAAGTCACACATAAAAGGGTTATCCAAGAAGGCCTAGTGAAACATAGAGAAGAAAATACAAAAGGTTTGAATCCTTGAGCACTGAAGTGGAATGCTACAAATGTAACAACTTTGGACACATGGCCAAAGATTGCAAAATGGCATTCCCTCCTAGAGAACCACAACAGAACAACAACAGTCACAGATAGGAACCTCGGAAAAGGACATGGATAAGAAAGAAAAATCAATATAGAAATGAAGCATGCACACTCTCTCTACAAGCTAAGAAAAAGAAACATGGTTGGTATGTTGATAGTGGCTATTCAAAACACATGATAGGTGATAAAGACATGTTTCTTACATTAATAAAGGAAAGAGATGGACTAGTCTCCTTCAGAAATGATGATTCAACTAAAATCATTGGAAAAGGCACAGTCGGAATTGGGAACAAGAATACCAAGGCACAAAATGTTCTACTAGTAGAAGATATAAAACATAATATTCCAAGTGTGAGTCAAATCTATGACCAAGGTCATAAATTTACTTTCAAGCCACAAAAGTGAGAGATAAGAAAAAAAGGTTCATGAAAATTGATTGCAACAGCCATGAGAACTTCAAGCAACATATATGTATTAAGTGAAATTGGAAATGAAAAGTGTTTCCTAGGAAAGGAAGATGAAATTTGGCTATGGAACATAAGAATGGGTTACATACATTTTGATAACCTTCTCAAAGTCAACAAAAGAGAAGCAGTTAGAGAAATTCCCCAGATCATGAAACCAACCAACACTTTATGCAAGCATTGTCAACAAGGAAATAAAACAAAGACCAAGTTCAAATCAAAGAAATATTCAATGACAAGACCACTAGAAATTGTGCATAATGATATAGTTAGACCAACTACAACAAAGGGTTTAAAATGTGAGAAATACTTTATGTTATTATTTGATGATTATACAAGAATGATTGCAGTTTGTTTTCTCAAGAGCAAGTCAGAAGCTTTTGAAAACTTCAAGGTATATAAGGAAATGGTTGAAAATGAAATGGATTCAAAAATCAAATGATTGAGATTTGATAATGGAGGAGAGATTACTTCAACGAAATTTATGAAATACTGCAGCAGTCATGGAATAAAAAGGCAATTCTCCATTGCTAGGACACCTCAATAGAATGGAGTTGTTGAATGAAAGAATAGGACAATACAGGAAATGGCTCAAACAATGCTAATGGATTCCAAATTGAAAGATATATTTTGGACACAGGCAATGCATACAACAATTCACATTCAAAATTGAGTAATGCTTAGAAACAACACTGACAAAACTCCCTACAAGCTATGGAAAGGAAGACCACCAAATGTGAATCACTTCAGAGTTTTTGGAAGCAAATGCTACATCAAAACAGAAGATGGTAGAATGGGAAAGTTTGACTCTCGTGTGGACAAAGGAGTACTTTTTGGTTACTCAAGTACAAGGAAAGCATAGAAGTGTTACAACCTGAGATTGAAAAAAGTTGTGGAAAGAATCAACATAACAATTGATGAAACAGGTAGACAAGAATTAAAGGAAGAAGAAAATGAATTAATGGAACAACTTTACGAAGAAGAAAGAGAAGATGAAAAAGTAGAAGGGGAAGATGAAGAGGATCTGACAGAAGCAAAAGATCAATTCAACAAGTGCCTCCAAAGATAGCTAGCAAATGAGTACAGAAGAATCATACTTCAGATCAGATTATCGGAAACAAAGATGCAAGAGTTGAGACTAGAAGAAGAATCCATTCACCAGAAAAACCACACCTAGAACTCTCATCTATGATTGAACCATCCTGTTTTGAAGAGGCCAACAAGGATGAATTTTGGAATAAGGCCATGGATGAAGAATTGGATCAAATAGAGAAAAATGGCACTTGGGAATTGGTTCCAATAACAAAGAATAAGAATGTGATGAACACAAAGTGGGTTTTTAGGAATAAATTGAATGAATATGGACATGTTACAAGGAACAAATCTAGATTGGTATGTAAAGAATATGCACAGGTTGAAGGAATCGACTTTGAAGAGACATTTGCCCCAGTTGCCAAAATGGAAGAAATCTGATTGTTTTTATATTATGCATGCTCCAAAAATATTAAAGTGTATCACATGGATGTAAAATCATCTTTTCTGAATGGGGAACTTGAATAAGAAGTCTACATTGAAAAACCATAAGGATTTCAATTGTCAGAGAACACATATTATGCGTGTAAATTAAAGAAGGCCTTGTATGGTCTAAAATAGGCTCCTAGAGCATGTTACTCTAGACTGGATAAATATTTACAACAGGTAGGGTTCATAAAAGGAAGTGCAGACAACAACCTCTACATCAAGGTAACTCAAGATAATATTTTATTAATTGAAGTTTATTTTTATGATATTATTTTTGGAAGTACTGATGACAGTTTAAGCCATAAATTTGCAAAGAACATGAAAAAATAATTTGAAATGTCATTACTTAGAGAACTATCCTTCTTTCTGGGTATTCAAATACGTCAAAGAAACCAAGAAATTTTTATTTCTCAAACCAAGTATATCAGAGAAATGCTAAAGAGGTTTGGAATGGAAGATTGAAAACCAATTATCACTCCCATGAAAACCAGTTGCAAGTTGAGCAAAGATGATGATTCAAAGTCTACATATCAGAGGCAATACATGTCAATGATTGGTATCCTACTATATGTGACAACATCCAAACTAGATGTAATGCATGCAATTGTACAGGTGGCACGATTTGAAGCAACACCAAAGGAATCAAATATATTAGAAGTGAAGAGGATTTTCAGATATCTCAAAGGAACAAAAGAGTTTGGATTATGGTATCCAAAAGGAAAATATCTATCACTTATTTCCTACACAGATGAAGATTAAGAAGGTTTCATTGATGACCGATGAAGCACCAGTGGAGTAGTGTTCCACTTGGGTGAGTGTTTAGTATCACGGATAAGAAAGAAACAATCATCAGTATCCTTATCTACAGCTGAGGCAGAGTATATTGCAACAACAACATGTTGTACATAGGTTCTATGGATGAAACAAACTCTGACAGATATACAGGTTGAGTATGATGAGTCCATTCCAATCTATTGTGATAATACAAGCATTATCAGTATCTCAAAGAACCCGGTGATGCACTCCAAGACGAAGAACATTCCAATAAAGTATAATTTTCTACGGGAATAGGTTGCAGAGAAGAACATCAGAGTTGAATATGTGGGCACAAAAGAACAAGTGGCATACATCTTTACAAAACCACTTCCATGGGAATCCTTTTAGTATATTATCCATAGACTCAGAGTAATTTCTACTCCAAAATGAATTCTTTTGAATGCTTATCTTATATGTCTTAGATTTACATAAGGAAGCACCATAAAGAGAATAGTTCAGGTTGGGAGATCAGTTTCAAGAAGAGTTCACTCAAGGGAGTATCCCCAAGGACAACTCAGTTAGGGGGAGTAGCCCCGGATGGAAAGATACATTTTCCATTGATGAAAAAGGGGAAGATATTTATCATATGCAGAACAAAGAGGCATGGTTCAATGGGTAGTGATGGTCACAGGGGGAGCATGAGTGATATGAATTCAGTATTGCATGACATGAATTTAGTATTTCATCAGTGTTTCCATCAATGCTAAAGGGGGATATTGTTGATTAATTGGGTTGGTTTTCATTGATGCCAACACTTGAAGAAAGTCTGGTAGAGAATCAGACTGTTGAAGAACATGGTTTGGGTAATGGACCCAAGTTTGTTTGATGGATAATGGCATGAATTTTGATATATTTGTAGGTAAGAATATTCTAGATAGATAGTACATGTCATGCCATTTTTGGTGGTATGTGGAATGTCACATAACTCCTCAAGGTTAGAGATTTATGGCCATGTGAGGTTGGAGGGTCCTCATGAGTCATCTTGAAGCCCCAAAAAGTCAAAGTGTTTGCAAAAGAAATTATTTAAATAATAAAGTTAATGTAGAACTCCATAAAATAAGTAAAGTGGGATGCTACATGAAATTATAAATAAGAGGCAAGTCTCTCTCATTTAATTACACTTGAAAACATTGAATATCTTTTGTTGTGTAAGGCTTACTGCAAGTACTCATTGATACATCTGAAGTTGTGAAATACTGAGGTAGTACGAAGGGTTGACGAAGAAAGTTTGGGAATTACAATGAATACTAAAAACCCCTAATTTCTGAGTCGTGCATGGGCTGACAATGTATTAGGGTGCATACATACTGAGGCATATGTGGGCAGGTAGTGTATTAGGTTCTATATGTACCCGGGATGGTAGTGTATTAGGGTGCATACATGTTGGTAAAGCCATGGAAACTTGAGAAGATGAAGATGCAAAGGTTCTAGATTCTGAGATCAAGCTCTCAGGAAGGTCTACAATGCTCAGACACATCATATCTATGCATTGGTTGAAAAGGTATGTCTTATTTCTATGAATAGTTGAATTTTTATGTGTGCATGAGAAATGGTTATGGAGATTTGAGGATTCTCCCTAGAGAGACTAGTGGTTGCATGAGATCTTCTGTATAAGTTAGATCTACAGAAATACAATGTTGGTATATTTATCATTGATACTTCTTGTTGAGGCATATCTTGTATTTCTTAGCATATGGCTAAGGGTTTTTGTGGTACATGGTTGAGATCTTGTATTTGTGAAGTGGTTGATGTATTGAAAGGTAGAATATCTGAAAGGGTTTGATGACTAGATCATGTGAGGGTTATTATAATTGTTCATCATTACACACACCTATATGACACGTGAATAGAGAGAGATATGTATTCTTTTGGTAAAGTTTATGTATGAGGATGCATGCAGAGGGTACAGTTATAGTTTGGATACAGTGATAGGTTATAGATCTATGTGAAAAAGTTACAGAGGGTCAGAAGTTTTCAAGAGAAAGAAAACCCTAGTGTTCAGAAGGCATACACAGGATGCATAACAGTTTGGTTATGTATATACGTGGGCTGCATAATAGATGGGGCATGTACATATGCGTGTTGTAGCACTTCAGGTCACGTACCTGTTGTATTTTGTTGATACTTGTTCAGTTCAGGTACAAATTGATTACATGGCAGTTGTACAGGTTGGTTGTAGGTCAGTGGTACATATTGATACAGTTGTACAGTGGTATATCTCACAGTGATAGTGTGACAATGGTTCCATCATTCTACTTCTACATCAGGGCAGTTGGATGGGTCAAGGACAGGTGGTTATAGCCACCTTCTGGTTGTAGCCAAAGAACATAGGGGGTTGTAGCCTCCTTCTGGCTATAGCCAATGAATTGGGGAGTTGGAGCTTCCCTCAGTTTGTATCCTGAGAAGCTAGGGGGTTGGAGCCTCCTTCTAGTTGCAACTGGAAAAGAAAGGAAGTTGGTGCTTCCAATGAATGTAATTCTTCCAGACATATAAGAAAAATCATTCCATGGTTTTCTCCTGCTTTGGGTTACCACATAAAAACACTTGTGTATTGTGTATGTGTATGATTGTTCATTTGTTCATTGTTTATTTACTCTACAAATATTGGATGATAATGCTACATTTATATAACACTTGCATTATATGAAGAAAAAGGATTAGATTTATCTATTACTGATTCACCCCCACTCTTAGTAATCCAGCAGTCACATCTCTTCTCAGAGATAAGCTGCCACCATTCGAGCAAGTTTTTTTCAGTATACATTTTTACAGTTTCAACAAATTATCTTTATTAATAGAAGTCAAGTTTTACTGTATCTCTGTGTATTTCTTTACTATACATCTGTATTCCATTTCATTCCATTCATAAATATGGATTAGTGGTATCAAAGCATTCTTCTCTTTATTTGTTTCTCTATGCTTGTCCCCAGTGAGATCAGGGTACAAGGAGTTGGGACTCGAAGTGGTTGAGCCCTTGCAATACCGTCCCCATTGATCCAAGAGGCTCCTCAAGTCTAGAAAATGCTCAAAGACGAAGTTATCATAATCAGATGAAACCAATTCCATTGCATCTAGCTCGTCATGCTAATTTCGGCCATATATTTACTTCCTCAAATAGACACCGTATGCGAAATTTATCGCACTCTGATAGATTTCCCAAACAGGCAAAAAGTCAACACTGATGTTAGCATGACGCCATACTGACATGGCATCATGACACTTGGAAGATGATGTGGCAGATGATGGGTATGTTGATTGGGAAGGTGTGGTAGACGTGGACCATTCAACATTTGACAAGTGTCCCATTCATAGGCAAGTTAAACAGTGCCACGTGGCCCAGACATGGGTTTCCACGTGGCACCCCATCATTTTTTGGTCTGGTAAAAGTTTTGGACTTCATCGGAATTGATCGCCTGACCTCTAGCATGGGGGGAAGTGCTTTGGGGCAGGTTGGGTACCAACCCTCCTATGGTGTGCCTTATTAACACTTGGTGCATTATATTTATTTGAATTAAAGTAAGGGACCAGGCGGAGGAGGTAAGGGCTGGGGCCTAGCCCCAGCCCGCGATCATATTAACACAAAACAACCACTAGCCCATGGTCAATTCACTCCACACCACCACATGACTCATCTTGGAGTTAAGGATATGGGCGTGGAGGTATATCCACCTACACTGTATCACTTGGGGGTGGTGACCAGAGGCCAAGCCACTTGGTGCATCGTTCGGGCCATGGTTCCATTAATTACACCATACGACCGTAGCTTGTGGGGTAAAGGCTAGCACGCAGCCCCTAGGGGTTGGAGCTTGGACATATTAATGCATGTGACTTTGTTTTAGGACGTGCGCCTAGGCTAGAGGGGCTAATATTAATTTTTTGTAACAGAGTTCCTATTTAACTATATTTTTGGCCTAGATTGGGCATTTTTGGAGATTTCTTGGCCATTTGGAGGGGGATTTGATCCCAAAATGAGGCCATATCTTTGTGGTAAGTTGGGATTCTCTAACTAATCCCAAAAAATATATAACCCAGACTTATTGATATTGAGAGGGAACTTTGTATGCTGGGAATGTAAAGGGGAGTTTGATTTAATGGCCCATTTCTCATGTTTTGAGGGGCATTTAGTCATGTTTTGAGAGGAGATTGTTGAGTCATGTGTGCATATACATAAGGAGGTATTGTATAGTATATCAGAAGCCTGTTTTTAAAAACAAGAGCCATTGTAAAGAGAACTTGAGCATTTAAAGATCAATAAAGAGGTCATCCACTTGGAAGCGGGCCCAAAGATGTAGCCACACATTGGTGAACTCCGTTAACAAGTTCTTGTTATTTGTTTCTCCTTATTATGTTGATTAAGGTTGGTTGTCATTGATGTAAACCCTTGAAGAAAGACCCATAGCAAAAACATTTGGGTAATGGACCCAAGATTGTTTGATTTAAATATGAATCATTATTTTTTTCCATGGTTGATAAGAAGTAAATATGTATGAAATACAAAGTGGTCCCCTTATGGTGAAAGCCCTCACGGGAAGACGCTTTTCAGAGTAAGAGAAACCATGCTTAATTGTGAAATAATGATATGAAGGACAGTGAATTTGTCACAGGGAAATTATCCTAGATGGATATTTCTTGTCATGCGATTTTCGGTGGTATGTAGAACATCACATAATTCCTTACGGTTAAAGAGTTATGGCCATGTGAAGTTGGAGAACCCAGGTTTGGGTAATGGACCAAAGTTTGTTTGATTGATAGCGGTATGATTTTTTATATATTTGAAGGTAATACTATTCTATATGGATATTACATGTCATTCCATTTCTGGTGGTACTTGGAATGTCACATAAATCCTCGTGGTTTGAAAGTTATGGCCTTACGAAGTTGGAGGACCCTCTACGTCATCTAGAAGCCCCAAAAGGTCAAAGTACTCAAAGTGGTTTAAGAGATTTTAAAAGGTAAATAATAAAGTGAAGTGATGAGTGCATTATAATTCAAAGTGAATACAAAATAAATTATTTCAATAATAAATTTAATGGAGAAATTAGAAGTGGGTTAACCCTTAAATAAGGAAAGTGGGCCAAGTGACCTAGAAGATGTTTTTTAAGGAAGTTACTTGGAGAGTATAAATAAGAGGCAAGGCTCTCTCATTTTAATCACACTTGAGCATATTGAATATATATAGGTGTATGAGGTAACCAAGGATATCTAAGATGAATTTCTGAGGGAATGTGAATAAAAGAAGGTTGAAATGCAAGGAAGGATAAATTATTTTGATGGTGTTTTCTAAGGTATGTTATTTACAGGTCATCTCACCATTTTCACTATACCTCTTTTTCTATAATCATTCAGACCGTGAAATTTCTATGCCATTGAGAAAAAATACCCAAGTATTTGTGGTAAAAAATTGATCTTGTGGTTTGTTGTATTTTGGGAGTTACACGCTGTGGAAAATAGGGTTTGTGGCTAGTCCTGAAACTAGTCAAAAACAGGTGTTTCAGGTAAAAGCGTCATAACTTCTTCATAGAAGATCCAAATTTAGTGAGACCAAATTTTTTTATTAGGTTGAAGTATTTAGTATGTCTTGTAACAATTTCAGATCAATTCAATGAATATTTCATGCGGGGAATTCTCTACAAGGTCTCTCTCTAGAACAAGTCAGAATTCAGCAAGGTATGCTATTTTTGCTATAATGCCTTTTTTGAGAGGTTCCAAGTAGTGAAACCTGGAGGAATTGCATAAAACACACTGAAGAACATTGTGTATCAGTTTCATAGATTTATACATTATAGGTTCAAAGTTATTATTACTTCAAGTTAGGGTTGTTGACTAATCCAAAACTAGGCATGTGAGACTAAAGAAAAGTTTGATGAAAATTCTAGTCTCTTGTTGTTAAAGTTAAGGAAGGTTTGCAGGAATATGATCATATACACCAGGTCTATTNTTGATGAGGGATTTTGGTTGAGGTACATGTTGAGTACATGGTTGAGACAACTAGTTGATGAATTGGCACATACATGAGGTGTATAGCTGATGATGTTGGTACATATTGATTAGTCATATATGAGTAGTTGACACATGATTGGTACATACTTCATACATGGTTAGATGCACTTTTTTAATGGTATATATTGATTACAGATTGGTGCATGGTTGATGCACTTGTTTATGGTACAGGTTGATTACAGGTTGAGGTATAGGTTGATGCATGGTTCAGATTTATTGGTACATGTTTACATTGATATATCTCAGAGTAATAGTTTGATAGTGGTTCCATCATTCTACTTCTACTTCAGGGTGGCAGGATGGGGCAAGGACAAGTGGTTGTAGCCACCTTCCGGTTGTAGCCGAAGAACAAAGGGAGTTGTAGCCTCCTTCTGGTTGTAGCTAGAGAATTGGGGAGTTGGATATTTC
>JASDQU010336638.1:0-12447 GCA_032191745.1 Picea mariana | reverse complement strand
GAAGAATTGCAAAAATTGAAGAAGTCTCAGGAATCATTATCAGGTTCTATGTGATGATTGGTTGATGGTGATGATTTAATGTAAAGTTTTATTATCTCTCATATACTCTTGGGTGGAAGGAAGGGGCAAGGATGGAGAGTTCAACTCTCTCTTGATATTGGAGGATTGTATCTTCCTCTTGGAGGTTTATCCCTCCCTTTACATTTAGAATTTGTAGCTACCTTTGGAAGTCATTACTTCCCTTGAACAATAACTATTGAATATTTCTCATATATTGTGCATGGTGTATTGGTGTAAATGTTATACTATTGTTCATTGCTCATTGGATATAATTGAATGGTTGGTTTAAGTATAAGTTGAAAAAGGTTTTAAATTGTACTTGATACTGATTCACCCCCTTCTCATTATCAACACACATGGCCAAAAATTGCAGAATGACAGTCCCTCCTAAAGAACCTCAACAAAGTCAAAAACAAGAACCTCAAAAAATGACATGGATAAGAAAGCAAGATCAATATAACAATGAAGAATGCACAGTCTCTCTACAAGATAAACAGAAGAAACGTGGTTGGTATGTTGATAGTGGATGTTCAAAACACATGACAGGTGATAGACACAAGTTTCTTACATTACGAAAGGAAAGAGATGGATCAGTCTCCTTCGGAAATGACGATTCATCCAAAATCATTGGAAAAGGCACAGTCCGAATTGGAACAAGAATGAAAAGGTAGAAAATGTTCTACTAGTAGAAGATATGAAACATAATATTTTAAGTGTGATTCAAATGTGTGACCAAGGTTATAAAGTTACTTTCGATTCACAAAAGTGTGAGATAGGAAAAGAAGTTTCAGGGAAATTGGTCTCTACTATTGCAAGAACTTCAAGCAACATATATGTGTTAAGCGAAATTGGAAATGAAAAGTGTTTTCTATGAAAGGAAGATGAAATTTGGCTATGGAATAGAAGAATGGGTCACTTGCATTTTGATAACCTTGTCAGATTCAAGAAAAGAGAAGCAGTCAGATAAATGCCCCAGATCACAAAACCAACCAACACTTTATGCAAGAATTGCTAACAAGGAAAGAAAACAAAGACCATGTTCAAATCAAAGGAATATTCAACAACAAAACGATTGGAAATTGTGCATACTGATCTAGTTGGACCAACTACAACAAAAGGATTAAAAGGTGAGAGATACTTTATGTTATTAGTTGATGATTATACAAGAATGACTGCAATTTGATTTCTTGATAACAAGTCAGAAGATTTTGAAAACTTCAATATCTACAAGGAAATGGGTGAAAATGAGATGGATTCAAGAATCAAATGCTTAAGATCAGATAATGGAGGAAAATTCACCTCAAAGGAATTTATGGACTACTGCAACAATCATGGAATAAAAAGGCAATTCTCCGTCGCTAGGACACCTCAACAAAATGGAGTTGTTGAAAGAAAGAACATGACAGTACAAGAAATGGCTTGAACAATGATAACGGATTCAAAGTTGATAGATATTTTTTGGACACAGGTAGTGCATACAATAGTTCACATTCAAAACAGAGTAATTCTCAGAAACAACATTTATAAAACTCCCTACGAGCTATGGAAAGGAAGACCAACAAATGTGAAGCACTTCAGAGTTTTTGGAAGAAAATGCTACATCAAAAGAGAAGATGGCAGAATGGGAAATTTTGACTCTCATGTGGACAAAGGAATACTTGTTGGTTACTTAAGTACAAGGAAATCATACAAGTGTTACAATCTAAGATTAAACAAATTTGTGGAAAGCATCAATGTAACAATTGATGAAACAGGCAGACTAGAATCAAAGGAAGAAGAAAACAAATCAATGGAACAACTTTTCGAAGAAGAAAATGAAAAAGAAGTAGAAGAGGAAGATGAAGATGAAGAGAATCTGACAGAAGCAGAAGAGAAAGTTCGGCAAGTATCTCCAAAGACACCTAGCAAATGAGTACAAAAGAATCATCCTTCAGATCAGATTATTGGAAACAAAGATGCAGGAGTTGAGACTAGAAGAAAAATCCGTTCACCAAAAAAAACACATCTAGCAGTCTTATCTACAATTGAACCAAACTATCTTGAATAATCCAGCAAGGATGAATTTTGGAATAAGGCCATGGATGAAGAATTGGATCAAATAGAGAAAAATGACACATGGGAATTGGTTCCAAGACCAAAGAATAAGAATGTTATCGACACAAAAGGGGTTTTCAAGAATAAATTGAATGAAAATGGATAGGTTACAAGGAACAAATCTATATTGGTATATAAAGGATATGCACAGATTGAAGGAATCGACTTTGAAGACACATTTTCCCCAGTTTCCAAAATGGAAGCAATTTGTTTGATTTTAGCTTATGCATGCTCCAAAAATGTTAAAGTATATCATATGTACATAAAATCATGTTTTTTGAATGGGGAACTTGAAGAAGAAGTCTACATTGAACAACCAGAAGGATTTCAGTTGTCAAAGAACACAGACTATGTGTGTAAATTAAAGAAGGCCTTATATGGTCTAAAATAGGCTCCTAGAGCATGGTACTCTAGACTGGATAAGTATCTGCAATAGGCAGGGTTCAGAAAAGGAAGTACAGAAAACAACCTCTATATCAAGGTAAGTCAAGGTAATATTTTATTTATTGAAGTTTATGTTGATGATATTATTTTTGGTAGTGATGATGACATGTTACGCCAGAAATTTAAAAAAGACATGCAAAATGAATTTGAAATGTTGTTACTTGGAGAAATTGTTAGAATATAGAATATGGTGTGCTCATTTTACCATTGACGATACCCTCATCACCCAACCATAGGCCTAAGCCTCCTTCCGAGCACCTTAACCTTGACTGAGAATTCCTCCGGAAGCAAACCCTAGGCTATATAGACAAACAAAAGGTAGTGCATCATTCCCTAAGGATAGGGCATCACAAAAAGATGATCAAATAGTCCAAACCCTCTCCAATAGATAGTCCAAGCCAATACTGAAAACTTGTTGCTACTGTAGCTTCATCAACAACTCTTCTCCAAACCTGCACACAACACTGCAACTGCAGTGCGCACCAAATAGCAGAACTACAATTATGAGATGTTGCAAATGAGAACTGACACCCTGTATTTATAGTAATCCTGCCAGTTTTGCTGTGGCCAACTTCTCCTTATGGATAAGTGTCTGTTCAATATTTTATTATTATTTCTAGCTGTATTCTTCTCTTGGAGGCTAATAATCTAATATAAATTATCTTCTTCAGCTGACAAGGCTTCTAGGGTTATTATCCAACTCATCAGGGTTTCTCTTGCTTCCCGGAGTCTTTTATTCTCGTCAGGTTCACACATGGGGGTAAATACCTCCTGCAACTACCATAATATTAACACTCCCTCCTAGCTAGAGAGGTATTTATAGGTAATGGACTTGAGCACAAAACATACCATTTACCTGGTAGCATCAATATAGNTAGGGTTTCTCTTGCTTCCCGGAGTCTTCTATTCTCATCAGGTTCACACGTGGGGGTAAATACCTCCTGAAACTACCATAATATTAACACTCCCTCCTAGCTAGAGAGGTATTTACAAGTAATGGACTTGAGCACAAAACATACCATTTACCTGGTAGCATCAATGTAGTCATCTAGACTATTTCATGACTAGATCATGAGCATCACCATCATGATCAGCTGCATCATCTCTCGAAACCATACTTCATATGAGTAGTTAGATATGATGCTAGATAAGTCACTCTCACCATAGAGTGATACAAAAATATCTGAATTGTTTTCCGTCTGGAAAATCTATGTTCATCATTCATCTGAATGATCATTATCTCCAATAAACTATTGATAGTCTTCAAGGCAATTAGAATAAGGATAGACCACACCTGTGTCTATTCATAGTAGTACATAACTACAATCCAATGGTTCACTACCACATCAAGTAACACATAAGTACTTGATCAACAACGTACGGTTGCGAACAGTGTGTTAGTAACATTTCTTGTCCTGGGCACAAGAGTATTCATGTCTACAAGTTGCACGAGAAGCGCCTGAGCGCAGCACGGAAAAATCATGTTTTAGGATTCTAAGCAAGTAAGTGGGTGAGATTATATGGTGGACGGTACAGATTCATCCATAAGAGAAGATCAACAGTCGATGGGAAATCACAGTTAGCGGAGTTGCGCCGAGATTAACGCGACGGATAGTGCCCGTATTCCATGCAGGAAAGGATAGCAGCCGTCCATCCAAAGGACACGTGGCATGAGATCTAGTCACGTCGTCTTTTTGGCAATCGGGAGTTTGAAGATTAAGGGTTCTATGTTATTCTACATCTCGAAACCCTGAACCCCAAAGCACCGAAAGCGCCTAGAGTCGGGCCCACAGTATCATGGAGCAGTCTCAGCCGTCCATCTAAAGGGACACCTGGCGCGCGATTAGGCTCCTCGTCTTTTCTCTCATCGCGACTTCAAAGCGCAAGGAGAAGCTCTGTCATATTCTCGAGGTGCGAGGTTCCAAGAGAGTCTAGGACCCAGGGCCCACAACATCGTCGGGTGAGTTCAGGACCGTCAGATATGAGAGGGACGCATGGCACCCAATTAAGCCATCTCAGCATTTCGCTCATCGCGACTATGATAAGCAAGGATTATCTCCTTCCCATTCAATAACATCAAAAGAACCTTTGAGAGTAAACATAGGGTCACATCCCGTGGTCACTTGGGAAAGAAAAAGAGTTGTGCAAGAGGGGCCAAAGGCGTCGAGTTTATTCACAGAGGGGATCATCGAGATCTCCAGGTACCATCTGATTCGACCTTAGTTTTTGTTTTTGCTCAGAGTAAATGAAGGTGAGAAGGGGTGGTTGAAACATCTTCTCATTCATTAAGTGTAAGGTATGGAGGGTCTGGCAAGCTATCTACCCGAGAGGGTCCTGTGTACCAATTTTTCCAATGAAGCCATGCTGAGTCCTAGACTAGACAGAGAGGTCTGCACACACCAACTCGACATTTAATGGCTCAGCTACTCCCCTTGCAAGAGCCATGTGCAGTTAATATGGCGTCTGATGAAGAATATCTGTCCGAATTCAACTGAAGAGACTTGGGTGACTAAGCACGCCTCTGTTAGGTGAATTTTTCAGAGTATAAAAACTTAGTTTTTTTATTTTGTAATCTATCAATGGTTGAGCAAGGCCCCCGGTTGTAAAACTTTAATGAAGCATTGTTATTCTGGTTATGCATGGACTCTTGAGACTTCTTGCCTTATGAATGTCAGTTTATTTCACGTCTTTGTTTACACTATATTAGAGCAACTCGAAATTGGAGGATCTAGTCGAGTTGTGACTGTTATAGGATGATGTAGGTTGGATCACTGTAACAGTTGCATTGTTTCTAATCAGTCTCTGTGATTTTCTTAACACTGAATGACTTGGAATTGGAGGATCCAATCAATTCACCCCTTCAGTTACCCGAAACTCTGAACCAAGAGGATCTTGCATTTAGAGTTTTTCTTCTGCAAACTGTTGAAAGGCCTATTGCCCAAGGTAGTTTTGCTCACTCCTCTCACCAAGTCTTCCACCTGCCCATTTTACAATCAACCCATTGACTGAAGTTAGATCAAGACCTCCTTTGTTCCTTACATACCAGACCCAGTCCCTAAGCTAGAGTGATTCCATCCTGGTTCTCTAACCATTTGATCACCCATTAAAAAATATTGTGACATAAAACTGATGGGTGTTGGGATCTTCTTTTGCAAGCAATCCAGGAGTGACTTCTGACGCTAACATTTTTGTCGTCGTTTCCAGGGACGAAGTTGAAAATTTTCCTCGGGATTGAACGACAATGAGCCTCTGATTCTGAAGGTGCATTAGGTATCAGAGCCTTTGAATATTGCTAATATGCACCTGGTGACTCCATTGTGATGAATCCACTGTGGAAAACCTGTTGTATTAATTGTGGCTTTCAGAGGTAGACACACGTGGTCTCATGCACAGCTTCCTCTAGCTACACCTGAAACTGATCCAGAGGTGGTTCTCAGGAAAGGACAGGCCTCTGAAGAAGAAGCTTCCACCGCCGAACCAGGTAATCCACCATCTCCTTCTATAAGAACTCCATTTTCTCCTCCTTAGTTTATTAACAGACCTCTTTCTGAGGTTTCCCGTTTCCTGAATTTCGGAAGTGTTCCTACCGAGTTTTCCTCTCCTAGTCTGGGATTGGAGGGAGAAACCCTTGTCACTCCCCTCTCCTCTGAAGATGTACTTTGGTGTAGACCCAGGACCATTGAAGATTTCCCCACTCCTATCTTTACCACTCCTCCTCTTTCTACTATTACCACTCCTGCACAAAGAGGAGCATCTGCTGACTTAAGCCCGTTAGCCTTCTCCTTAAATCCTCTTCTATTTCCCATTCCACTTTGAGATTCATTCCTAGTAGCCCCTTCGTGAAATCCTTCTCCTCCACATAATATTCCTATGGATTGTGCTAATACCCCTCTAAATAGAATGGATGCCATAGTCGCTGCCAGATATACTCCCTTAATCCTACCCCATCCTGTGAATCCTCTCCCTACTAGAGATTACTTGAAATATATGCCCAAGTTCACTGGAGAAGGGGACATAACTGCAAAAGAGCACCTGGCTTCTTTCTACAGTTATGCAGACAACCTAAACATTGAAAATGAGGATGTCTAGATGAGAATCTTCATCCAAATCCTGGATGGTGAGGTGAGGAAGTGGTTTAGAGGATCGGCCCCCAGATCTACTGTTGGGATCGAAGCCCTGGATAGTTCTTTCCTATGGCAGTGGGGAGATAGGAAGGATTTCATGTATTACATGATAGAGTTCGGGTCTTTGAAGAATATGGAAGGAGATTCTGTCTCTGAATTCTCCAAAAGATTCAATAAGATGTATAATAAAATTCCTACAGAAATAAAACCCTCAGAAGCCTCGGCGAAGATTTCTTATGGTAGTGCATTTGGTCCTGATTTCTGTATTTTTTTGAGAGAAAGAAGAGCCACCTCCTTAGATCAAATGAAATATGCGGCCATAGAGGTGGAATCTAATGTATTAGTGGCTGATAGACTGAGGAACAAGGTCGATGAAGATAGAAGAAAGGGAAGATCGAAAGCCTCAACTTCTAGCCCATTGGTGCCCCACCCTCAAGTGGATGAACTGACCAAGATGGTGAAGTCTCTATCTACATAGATGGACAGAATGAAGGTGGAGGGGAGGTAAGCATACAAGGGCCCTCAAAACTCTGAAAACAAAGGAGGTTTTAGGAGGCCAAACAATATTACTTCCCCGACTGTGCAAAGAGAGAGGGGAAGAGACAGAGAAGATCAGAAAATTCAGCCCCCTTTTCAAAACAATTTTATGGCCGAGGAAAAAGAAGGGGAAACAGATGAGATTGATCCTGAAATCCATTGCCTTGGAGACACTCCTCCTTTTCCTCATCTCACTTAATCAACATACAAGGAGTCTCTCATGGACAGTTAGCTAAATGAACTGAGCAAGGGAGACAAGACTAGTGGTAGCCAAGGCAGGTATGATATGAGGTCTAAGAAAAAGACAGTAGCACCTGATGTTCGTGAGCAGTCCACTAGAACAGAGAAACCTTCTAATGAAGTAACGGACAGTCACATAGGTAAGAAGCCCCGACCCCTCTTTCCCATAGTCCAGAGTCATGTTCCCAAAATAAGAGAAATCCCGAAGCTTACATCTTCTTTTAATTTCGAGCATGAAGTTCAAAAGATCAAAATCCCTATGCCCCTAACCAAATTGATTAAACATGAAGGGTTCAAGAAACGCTTCTCTGAGCTTTTACAGTCTAAGGCCTCATGCCTTCCCATAGAATCCATCAATTTTCAAGATGAAAAGCCTGCAGTTATTCTAGGTTCGATGGTAGAAGACAGGAATGACTCTTCCCCTCCCTTCTACACTTCCTTGAACATACATGAAAAGGTACTGCACAACTTCTTGATGGATTCGGGGGCTTCTCACAACCTCATGCCTAAAACTGTCATGGAAGAGTTAGGGATAGAATTTACCCAAGCCTACCATGACCTCTATTCCTTTGACTCCAAGAATGTTCAATGTCTAGGAGTCATCAAAGACCTGGTCGTGACCTTGTTTCAATTGCCCATGAAAAGTGTGGTCATGGATATTGTAGTGGCTGATGTTCCCCCCAAGTTCGGTATGTTGTTATCAAGATCTTGGATAAAAATACTGGGGGGAACTTTGCAGATGGAACTCACATATGCTACTATCCCAGTGTTTGGGGGAGAGCATAGGAGGCTATACAGGGAAGCCCTACTGGCCTATATAATCAGCGATGAGGCCAACCCTACCAACCATCCTATCTTTTTCTTGGACACTGATTTAGGTTCCAGTTTACTACAACTCACTCATGCTCTTGAGCCTCCTCATGAACTCAGAAAGCAGCCCACCACTTCCCATAAATTTCCTCCCTCCATCACCCCCGTTTGGAAAATGTTCTTTGGTGGAGCCTCTTCCAGGGAAGGCACTGGTGTTGGGGTATTTTTTGTATCACCTGCTCAGGAAACCATGTCTCTTTCATACAAGCTAGAATTTGAATCTGCTAACAATGTGGCATAATACAAAGCTCTTGTTCTAAGATTAAGAGCTCCAAAGGAAATGGGAATTCAGGAGGTAGCAGTGTTCAGAGACGCAAAATTGGTGGTCCAATAGATCATAAATGTTTATCAGGCTAAGCATCCTCGACTCAGGAGTTACAGAAATGAGGTATGGGACCTAATTGACAGTTTCTTCTCAACATTTAACATTTACTTCATCCCAAGGAAGAAGAATACAGTGGAAGATTCCTTGGCTACATTAGCAAGCAATTTCAAAGTGCCCTTGCCACCCAAATTCAGATACGATGTAGAAGTAAAATACAAGCCCTCCATACCTGACAATGTCAAGCATTGGAAGGTGTTTGAGGATGATCTTGAGGTCAAAAGATTCTTGGAGACCGTTGAAAAATTTTCAGAGATGCATATTGACCAAGACTCTGTCTCTGGAGAAAAGTCTGATGGGGGTAATTTTCTGAATAAGATTGCAGAGCGTAACATTGTGCATCTGCCCAACAATCATATTCCGAGGGGACTGGTTCCTTTGGAAAGGATTTTTGATAGAAATGATGTGGCATTAAAGGGGGATATCTCAGAAGATGATGCTGATACAATTCATTGCAACGTTGGTACTAAGAGTGAGCCCAAGTTGGTCAAATTGTCAAGAAATCTGACAAAGGAGCAGAGGTCTGAATATGCTAGACTTTTGAGGGAATTTGCTGATGTTTTCACCTGGACCTATGGAGATCTCAAAACATATGACACTTCTGTCATCGAGCATAAAATCCCGTTGAAAAGGGAAGCAAAACCATTCAGGCAGAAGCTAAGACAGATCAATCCTATGTTGCTGCCTATCATGGAGAGGGAAGTGAAGAAGATGCTACAAGCCCAGATCATCATACCACTGAGATATTCAAAGTGGGTGGCCAACTTGGTACCAGTAAGGAAAAAGAATGGAGAAATCAGACTCTGTGTAGACTTTAGAAACCTGAACAGGAGCTCACGGAAGGATAACTACCGCTTACCAAAGATGGAATATATACTGCAGAGGGTAACAGGAGCATCCAGGATGTCCATGATCAATGGTTTCTCTGGCTACAATCAAGTCTCTGTTCTACCTGAGGACAGGGAAAAGACAACATTTACCACTCCATGGGGCACATTCATGTACTCCAAGATACCATTTGGATTAATGAATGCAAGGGAAATGTTTCAGCATGCCATGGACATAGCTTTCATTGGGGAAAAGGATAAATTTGTGGTCATCTATCTGGATGACATCACATTATTTTCAAAATCTGATAAAGAACATTGTTGTCATCTCAGGAAGGTTTTCCTGAAGTGCAGGAGTTTTGGCATTTCATTAAATCCCAAGAAATCTCTGTTCGCCATGTAGGAGGGAAAGTTACTAGGCCACATAGTATCAGCGGAAGGAGTCAGGATCGATCCTAGCAGAGTTGAGGCAATACAAGCCTTATCAATCCCAAGGTCTAGGAAGGAGGTCCAATCTTTCCTTGGCAAGATTAATTTTTTGAGGAGATTTGTTCCTAACTTTGTCGAGGAGGTAAAACTTATAACAACCATGTTAAGGAAAGGAAATGAGGTGAGGTGGACTTATGAATCGCAAAATTCCTTTGAGAAAATAAAGAAGGCCCTGACTAAATCCCCTGTGCTTATCAGTCCCAACTACTCAAAGGATTTCCTTATTTTTTCCTTTGCCTCACCTGACACGGTGGCTGCTATTTTACTACAGACAAACGAGGTTGGGCTAGAGAATCCTATTTCCTATTTCAGCCGAGCATTGAGGGATGTCGAAGTCAGGTATGCCACTATGGATAAGCAGGCCTATGCCCTAATAAAGGATCTCAAGGCATTTAGAATCTATGTCCTACAGTCAAAAATCATTGCCTATGTCCCCTCAGCTTTTGTTAAAGACATTCTTATTCAGCCTGACATAGACGGGAGGAGGAGTAAGTGGATAGCCAAGATTCTGGAATTTGACCTGGAAATAAAGCCTACCAAATTGATCAAAGGTCAAGGTTTAGCCAAGCTATTGGTTGAAGCCAATTTCCAAGCCTTGGGGGTAAGTTTCATAAACGAATGCTCAGAAATTCAGTAGGGTCAGCTGTCTAAAATAGACCCTCAAATGGATCCCTCATTGGCTCGATGTCCCTAGTATAAGGATGTCATATATTTTCTGCAAGAGTTGTGGCCTCCAGACGGCCTGCAAAGAAACAAGGCAAGAGATATAAAGCTCAAAGTAGTTAGATACTGCCTTATTGATCAAGTTCTATATTCGAAAGACCCCCTGGGGTTGCTTTTGACATGTGTAGATCTGCAAGAGGCTGAAAGGATCATGGTTGAATTTCACGACAGCCTATGCGGAGGGCATCATTTCTGGAAAACCACAGCCTACAAAATCCTTAGGGCTGGATACTACTGGACCACCATATTCGATGACGTCTGCAGAAGGGTCATAGCTTTCACCAAATGTCAAATATTTGTAGGAAAACAATATCTCAAGTCTTTGTCATTAAATCCTGTGGTTGTTTCAAGACCTTTCCAGCAATTGGGCATAGATTTCATTGGAGAAATTCACCCCGCTTCCAGTGGGCAACACAAATGGATCCTAACTACTACCGATTTATTCACCAAGTGGATTGAAGCTATCCCCACCAGGAGTGCTTCCCACAACGTAATCATTGGATTCCTGGAAGACCTCATCACAAGATTCAGCTGCCCAAGTAAAATTGTCACTGATAACACAGCCTCTTTTTGGGCTGAGCCGTTAGCCAAGTTCTGTGAGAAATTTGGGATCAAACTGATTCACTCCACCCCATACTATCCCCAGGTAAATGGTTTAGCGGAGTCCTCCAACAAAATCCTGATAAGAATCATCAAAAGATTGTTGGAAGACAACAAGAAGACCTGGCATTCAAGATTGAAATTTTCTCTATGGGTCGATCGAGAGACCATGAAGAGATCTATAGGCATCTCTCCTTTCCAATTAGTCTATGGAACATAGGTTATTTTTCCTTCTCATTTAGCCATTCCTGTAGAAAAATTCCTCCAGGATCATCAAGAGGAGCCTTATGACATGATCAGAAGAATTCATCAGCTAGTCGAAGTCCAGTAGGCTAGGGAGCAGGTAATGGGAAAAATTCAACACCATCAGCAAAGGATCAAGCAAGTTTTTGATAGGAAAGCCAAGAAGGAAGAGTTTCGGATAGGAGACCTCGTACTGAAATGGGATGCTCCTAAACAAGATAAAGGAAAGCACAAAAAATTCGAAGCCCTATGGATCAGGCCTTTCAAAGTATCTGAAGTATTCTCGAATAACACCTATAGGGTACAGGATTTGAAGGATCAAGAAGTTTTCAATGGCCCTGTGAATGGGCATTTCCTAAAAAAAAATTTCTCATGAGCCACACATGGCTCTTTCGCGGTTGTAAATATTGTTTTTCTCTCCATCTTTAAGTTTTAAATAAATGACCCCATAGCCCAACAGAAAGGCACTGGAGCTGCAAAATGAGTCCTTAGAGCATCACAGGGATGACTCTATCCCCCATGGAGCCTAATGTTAGTAACATTTCTTGTCCTGGGCACAAGAGTATTCAGGTCTGCAAGTTGCACGAGAATCGCCTGAGTGCAGCACAAAAAAATCACATTTTAGGCTTCCAAGCAAGTAAGCGGGAGAGATTATATGGTCAACGGTCCAGATTCATCCATAAGAGTAGATCGGTGGTCGACGGGAAATCGCGGTTAGTGGAGTTGCGCCGAGATTAGCAATATGGATAGCGCCCGTATTCCATGTAGAAAAGGATAGCAGCCATCCATCCAAAGGACACGTGGCGTGAGATAT
>JASDQU010336635.1:8597-21342 GCA_032191745.1 Picea mariana | reverse complement strand
AAAATTGCATTGCAGATCTGCTTACTAGAGAAGCAGCCCCTACTATAAGAGAAATCAACAAATGGCTTCATCCTCCTTGACAGCTCCAGATGCACCAGCAGAATTCAAATGGGTCCTGATTTGTGACAAATGTAAATATTGCTATTGTTTTGAATGCCTACAATATTGTATAAAATCCAGTCCTCTTTGTAAGAATATCCTGGAAAAATGGATACAAACCAATAATCATTGTATTCCTAATCATAGCTACTTTGTACAAAGCCATAAATTGTCTAGAGGAACTATTACAGGAGGTCCTATGCAAGGACAAAGATACATATATCTGTATACTCCTTGTATTACTTTTGAGGATTATTGTGCTATTATGATTCAAGCTAGATTTGTTGGTTCATGTTGGATCTTGTTTGATTGTGAAATTTTCAAAGAAAATCAGATATGGTGATCTGGTTGGTTATTAATCCTACTCTAGAAATACTGTCCACGAGACGTCTTATTTTTGGAAGCAGTAAAGATGCTTTCAAATATTGGTTATGATTAGAAGTAGAGGAAGTTGCTCATTATAATGCCTGGTTCGTCTTCAACCTATCTTTCCAAGGCAGCAAACTACTTTATGGTCATTCTGAACCACTAGCTCCCCAGAGCTATAAAGTCTTTAGTGATTACTATGGATATCTTTGTGTTCTAGAAGAAAACTTAATTCTTGTTATGCAAGGTTCACCATTCTACAAGTGTTTCAATGGTTTACCACCTTTCTCAGATTACTTTGGTTCACCACCAAGTAATAATTTCAATTACGATAGTAATGATAGTGGTGACTCATTTGATTCTATCACCGAACAGAACATAATCAATAGCATGGAAGCATGATGGACCATCCAATCTTGTAATAATTAGATTATATTCATGTCTAATGGGCCGACAGTGATGTCCCGTCTGTTCCGTGGGTTCCAGCTGAACTCCACTTTGTGTCACTATTTTTACTTTATGTCGATTCTTTCCATAAAGTTGGTATGGGGCCCCGTATGGCCGAACCTCGGATGGACGAGATAACAATTGGAGTCCACCAGTTGCCCCATCCACTTGAAATGAATCTTTCTTTATGACAGGCAGTTGTCAGTTTCAGTCAACCGGCAACCTAGTAGTTTTAGTATAAATAAGACCCTTGAGGTCTCATTAGGGACATCGGGATAGAGAGAGTCTGTGGTCTGAGTTTAAAAAGAGCAGTGTGTATCCTCTTCGCTCGCCTTCGGGAACTTGTGAATGAAAAACACTGATCTCGTTTGTAATATGTCTATGATCTGTGAATATCTAATAGTTTGTGTATGATCCTACTCTGTAAATTGGTATCACATCCATACAGGTTCTCGACTACGCTACTAGCTTACCAGACTGTCTCACTGGTGTAGCAACAACTCAGCATACCAGACCATCTCATTGGAGTAGCCTACAACTCAACATAAAGACTACAACTCGGCATGAACCCTACAACTCAACACAAGGCCTACAACTTGGCATGGAGCGTACAACTCGACACAAGGCCTACAACTCGACACAAAGGCCTACAACTCAGCATGAAGGACTACAACTCGACACAAAGGCCTACAACTCTACACGAAGGCCTACAACTCGGCACAAAGGCCTACAACTCTACACAAAGGCCTACAAGATCCTTCTTTTAGAATTCTTCCATAAACTCCCTTTAACTGAGAGAATCCTCGAACCACGCTTATGTCTGTTGCATGTCCCTATGCATCCTACAAAGTGTCACGAAACCTTGCTTCTTCTTGATCACTGACTCCCTCTGAAGTTTGACTCCCTCTGAGTCCTTTCAAATCTTTCTTTTCTATGGTAACCTTCCTGGAATACATAGGATAACCTGCCTGAAACAGAAACAACAAGAGCAAAAGTATTTCCAATATAATAGCATTTTATATAAAAACATATCAATTTCATGGTAATTCATTATAACACTACCAAGGTGTCCTTCCTGAGAATAAGAACAAGAAATATCTCGTAGAGGAGATGTTAGTTCATATTGCAATTAAATACAATAAGCATTTATATTAATAGTACATGCTACTAAGTATTAATTTGTTCCTAGCATTAATAAAATATAAAGGATTACAATACTTAAGCAACGATAAAAATATCAAACTTGATATACAAACCTGGAGTCTGGCTATTGTTCCACTTGAGTTGCTTTTCTTCTGAGACGAGTATTCTTTCCAACCTAGAGAGTGTGTTGTTCCTCTGAATGTATTAGATTTGAGATCTTTCCAGCTCTACGATTGCTTCTTGGACAAAGATCCCTTCTCTTTCTAGAGATTCAGATCTGCAATAGTTTATTTTTATTGTTTCTCCTACTCCATGTTCATGTGCTTGTATGCTCCAAAAATCAAACTCTTCATCCTTTGACGCTTGCTCTTTAGTGTGTGGTTTCCTAATTTTTCCCTTTATTCTTTGCAAGGATGATGCTWATCCTTGTCTTCCATGCTCTACGAAGAGACCATGCTTCTCCTGCGCCACTCTGATTTTATGGAGGAAGTCATGAYTGCCTTTGAATTTGACCTTGACCAGTCTTTTGACTTTGACCAGCCAAACGTTGACTTTGACCCAAAAATTCAACTTTGATGTTTTTTATGRTTGAGGGCACTAGGAGATGYGTTGGGTTAGGGCACACTAGGATAACCAAAAATTAGTCCCAATACTTTACATAAAATTTCACTGTAACTGGTACAACTAGTGTTGCAACTGGCACTGCAACTAGCATGAAGGAACTGGCACGAATGAACARGCACTGCAACTGCAATTGTGCTACAACGAGCTTGACAGAGAGCTAYGGATCTAACTTCCAGTGGTTAGACTGTTTCGAAGGTGGTGTGGGCCCATAACCAGTTAGAATGTTGTTCTCGTTTAACCATAGACAATGTCACAGTATTGTCACCTAACCATAGGCACAAAGCCACCCCCAAGCATCGAACTTTTGAAAGATAGAATGATTCTTGAAGCAACACTAGACCCAAAGGATAAACAAGAGAGAGAGAGCGCACCTTTCTCCAAAGGTAGCGCACCAAGCAAAAATTCCCAAACCACAGACTAAGACCAATACCGAGATGCAGTCGTTGCAGTTGCACTCTTCCTCTAGACTTGTGCACCACTTTCTTGAGTGTGAGTGTGTTGCCAAATGATCTCAAGTGCCTTCTATTTATACTAATCTGGCCAGGTGAACAGGTGTCTCTTCAAGCAAGGCCGACCTATCCTTTTCTGCATATAATACTTAAATATTACTTATTTTGCTGAGCCGACTTGTCTTCCAAGGTTTTCACACATCTGTTTAGGTTTTCTCTTACTTCTGGAATATTCTATTCTAGTCAAAGGTTTATTCATGGAGGTTAATACCTCCCACAGCTACCAAAACATCAACAGTTCACACATGGATCAAGCATTGTTTACATGACATAATCACACTCTTTAAACCTCAGTTTCTCATGGATAAGAAATACACCAATACTCAATGTTGAATGGCACGACTGTTGCTTACATTAATTTTGTCTCCCTATATCAACAGTACAACTTGGTGTTTCTTTGGTCTATTACAAACATATAGTGCTTGGTTTTTTCATTGTGGAATGGTGTATTGATGCTCTTAATTCATGATGTTGATGACATGACGAATGAATGATGCAATATTTTAATTTCATGGTCATTTTCCATTTGGGTAATTGAACACATGTTTCACACTTTGATGGCATTTTCTGGTTAATCAATTAAGATTTGTCTTTCACTTTCCAAGCATTAATCTTGAACAAGCACATTTGTCTAAGTTTAACTCATTTGAAGCTTGTTCATAATTTAGATTTGATCTACCTATTCACGCACTTACACTTGCTTTGTATCCTTTGAGAGTGGATATTGTCAAATCGATAAAGTCTTTGTCAAGTCTAGTTAAAAAGCTCCTCTCCTTCACTACACAACATGTCTTAACTTGACCCTTAGGAATACCCTCCTTAGGTTAGGAAGCTCCTTAGCCTTAAAGTGAGAGGCAAGGCCACCGAGGTGACAATGGATGGCTTTCCTAGTAGTTTTCCCTAGGCTCTCCTACCCTCCTACAAAGGGTAGGACTTTCCCTTTAGCGAGAGTTTGAACGATAACAAGGAACAAAGCAGTCTTTGCTCAACAAATTTGCTTGGCAACCAAAAAGGAGGTTGTGCTTGTTGAAAGAAAAGCATAATTATGCGTCAAGCAATGAGCACCAAAGAGTTTTAACAACGAGCATTGGAAGGAAGACACAATGAATAATTCAATAAACACAACGAGCCAGGATTCTTTGTGCTCGACGACCCTGCGATCCAAAAACATATGAAGAGATTTTGTGGAGACTCAACAAGCAAGGGAAATCCATAATCGTCAAGTGATAAAGGGACACATGGCATAAATATGCGCGTCCTAGCAAAAACAATGGCTGGAGATGGCAAAGAAGCATACACAATTGGATTTGATTAGATCAATGATGCACATGAATGTAGGCTAAGACAATGGGAGGTCATCATAGTGTAACATGTGACCAATAAACCCACACCATGTGGCACTCGAGTCCATAATTGGAAAAGGAACAATAACCCATATACATGTCTTTGAGCATTTAACAAGATCAATGAGAATAAGCCGAAAACCAAGAAGAACACTAGCAATCAAATCAAACTTGATCAAACTAATGGAAATCATCTTTGACTTCATCTAGATGATCAATGGAAATAAATAGCTTACAATGCATTATCCAAGAACTACAATGGTGTATCATGTCGTCGAAGAACAATGAGCTAAACAAATAAAGAACATCATAATAAAGTTTCATTGAATTAGGAATATATAGTAGGGAGATCATCTTTGACTCCATCATTAAATTGTTGAAATGTTGGACAATTTATGCCCAAGGTCAATTAGAATGCTTATTGATTAGGTTTGACTAAATCTCGAGATGAGGTGATGTTGATCAATTCTGACCATGTCAATGGAGATGTGAGTCCATAGATTATTTAGGTTGGAGATGAAGACTTTCGCATGGTTCGATGGTGAAGGAATACCATTGGTGTAATGTTGTCGTTGAAGGAATTGGAGATTCCAAGACTATTATCACAAAATCTTGCACCTTAGTGCAAATCCTTCACAAGGTACAAAGACTAGTAGAACATTAGAAGTGTTTCCATTGTCACCTAGACAACTACTTCCCTCGTTAGAAAATCAATTCTCTTTCCTTTGTAGAATATAAGATCAATCAGAAATATCCTCTACGCAAGAGAGAAATATCATAACTGCTATTAAGTTTCCATATTTTTGCTATCCAAATTTTGAGTGTATTTTCCAATGGCCATAAGCCCATGAATCTATAGATCAACCCCAAAGTTTTCAGTTTAAAATGTTTAGATGCTATTCCTTTGGGATCAATATCAATAATTGGCTCAAAATTACATTTTTCCAGACAATCCTTCTTTGGAAGGTGGGGAAGCACCTCTGCTACTCTTCCTTTTGGAGGTAGGCCATGAGTTCCTCATGGGAAGGAAACTAGATAGATCCAACAGGAGCTTCTTTGAAACAAGAGCCTAGAGATGTGAACCACACTGAACCTCTTGCCTCCATGTTAGGTCATTAAGGACCCCAACATCAAGAGTGGTACCTTCTAATGCAAAGAGGAGCTCGCCACTCTCCATAGCTCCTCTGCTCTATGCAACTCCTCTACGCCCTATCATGATATCTACTTGAATCAATTTTGGTGTTTAATTTGTTTTTCTAAGAGTTAAGTAAACAAAGGGTTTCTTCTAGCATTATGAACCTCTGTAGGGTGTTTTGAACACTAAATCCTTCTATGTGGACTCTTCTCAAGACCTCTTTTAGCCTTCTAGTCAAGAAGTTTGAAAATATGTATGTGATGTCACAAAACTTGATCTGCCTAAGTTCTTGTTTTCCTTTTTAAGATTCATTTTTGATGAGTGGAAAACATTGAGTTCATTTAACTATGATTGATCTCTACTTTTATAAATTCTTTCAAATATTTTTTCATAGGCCTTCTTGATGAAATCCAAACAAGTTTTTTATGATTCGCTAAGAATTTGAATTGATCCGAATAAATATTTCATTTGGCTTTGCTAATTTCCAACGTTTCATTTAAGAAATGACCCCTCTTCTTCAAATGATATAATTTCTTTTGAGATGTCTCCACTTTGAGTTGGGTAGAGGGGGGGTTCAAATGTATTTAGTGGCATGTTTGTAACCATCGACATTGTTGGTTTGCGGTTGAGAATGGTGAAAATCCCATTAGTCCACCTCTACACGCCACAAGAAAAATAGTGATATAATCTCAAAGAAGCTAGATACCACGGAAAATGCAACTATCTAATTCAAGAATATATATATATATATATATATGAGGTGGAGTAATGGGATTTTCACCATTCTCAACACCCCCCGCCCCCCTTCAACTGAATTTGGTGGATCCTTTTGGGGAGGGTGATTTAGAGAGTGTCACTCAAGTCACTACAATTGATATGAAGCGAAATGGTAAATGATAGACCGTGATGATTAAAATTCATTATTAGTTGGCATAGAGCTCCCATGCCACAATTGAGAACACGGGTGCCTAATAATTATGGATTATGTTTGATCCTTTTACTTTGGCAGCGCAAAAAACACTCGAGGAAATTTTTATTATAATCCTTTCCATTCTTTGTTTGGCCATGTTGAATAAGTATCAAGTTTATATTATAATGCCTTATCCCTTAAATTCTCTTATTTGATTTATCATACTCTATGACTAATTATTGGTGAGTTTTTTTATCAATCTATCATGTCCAATCAGCTTTTGTATTTTTGACATTTGCCACAAGGAAGATAGTGCAAGAAGATTCTATTTGCACACGGCATGATTCATTGCCCGTGTCTCTCTTCCACATCTCCACATGTTAATAATGTTAGCTAAATTAACATTATGGGGATCCCAATCACATTTTCAGAGGCCATAATAATGCATTTGCTTGTGTATGATAAAGCACCAGTACTGAATCAATACCAATTAAAGTCGCCCATTGAGAAATAAAAAAGAAAAAGAGAACTCTGGAGGGAAAAAAAAACTTGTGCATATTTGTGAAAGAATCAACCCTTAAATTTCAGTGTAGAAAATATCTTCAGGATCATATTATGATAGCCATAAATCCCATTGATATTATAACTATCTAGAGATGAAGAGTAGAGGAAAGGCTTCCTTTCAAGTTGATGCTCAGATTTTACAGTGCTTGCACTCTAAAAGTCATGTTGATAATAGAGCTTAAATCTCTCCCTTGCATATCCTAGATAGTCGAAATTAATTTCTGCCACATTTGCCTGCAAGTTCATCCAAGGAAACAATTATTTCATATTACAGATGATCAAAATGTAAATTCAGAAAAATAATAAAATACCAACAAAGATCTGCTAGTCATTTAGCCTGTATGTCCCAAGCAAAACCAAGTTATAATAATAAATTAACTTTGCATCTTTCTAGTATGCTAGAAAACAATTGTACTAATTTCAAAATAAAAACGTACAAAGGAACCGTTACATGGCATAACAGTATCTCAGATCCAAATGTTTGTCATTCTAAAGAATATGTCTACAAAAATAGCATGGACCTAATTGTTGATTATGTCGTCTAGCATTTAATAGAATACAAATATCACAATAAGATAAAAATCTCATATCCTTCTTATCGACACCTTCACATGATAAGGAAAACATAATCACATAATTTATTTGATTAATCTGAGGATCCAACTTTCTGTTCATCTTCCTCCAAAAGTGTGTATGGAGATGATATAAGTGGATACAGTGTCTCATCAGTTTCCAGTTTAATAGGACTATGTACATGGCTTGCGCAACATGTCCCGACTCCTAATAAATCAACCACCATGGTCCATCCTACCTTCAAACTATGTAGCACAACACTGTGAAATTAAACCCAGCCAATGGTAATCATCTTCCAAAAGCCACCATACTTGGTTCATAAAGTGGTTGAAGCCAGTGTTTTTAAAAACGGTCTGAGTCAACTTGGCCGAGTTGACTCAGACTGTTTTTAAAAACACTGGCTTCAACCACTTTATGAACCAAGTATGGTGGCTTTGGTGACCGTATTGACTCAGCTGTTGGCTTGGTTCGGTACCAAACCAGCCCTATTTGGCCGAGTAGGTATAGGGACCCATCCGCATGGACTCAGCCTTCAAAATTTATTTATTTTTATAAAAAATCAAAAACCCTAGTTTCATTACAGTTTCAGACATTGGACTTTGACCAGTCATATCTTCCTTGATATTGAACCAAGCGTTGTTGTCCAATATACAAAATCACAGTGCAGGAAATTTACTTTTAGATGAGATAGGTTATTTACTTAATGAATTTCAGCTTTTATCACTTGCTTCCATTTAATTTAAGTATATATTATTTTCAGATCTGTAGATTTACTTTCAGCACAGTTCACAGATCTAGTGTAAATTTACTTTCAGCACAGTTCACAGATCTAGTGTAAATTTACTTTCAGCGCAGTTCACAGATCTAGTGTAAATCTGAATTTACATTGCCCAACACTTATTTGTTGCTGATATGTATTGCACGCTGTGCCATTTTGATATATTCACTCTTACATGGCATATATATGAGCAGCCTTTGCATATTTTGTCTCTAATGGTTTGGAATCTTTAAAATAAATTTTTCTCATTAAAATTTAATTATTTTTTGTATATTTTAGTAAACCGAGTCATTGAAATCAGATCAGTCCGAGTCAATCCGAGTCCGAGTCTGAGTCTGAGTCCGAGGTGACCCTCGACCGATTCTGAGTCTGAGTCCGAGTCCGAGTTTAAAAACATTGGTTGAAGCTTTGATTTAAATAACAAACCTCACCCTCATTTTTTCTAACTAGATCAATCTAAAGAATTGACAATTGCTACATTGTACTGGAAATATAGCAAGGTCGTTGTCATTGTATTGTAAATACAGAAAGTCCATCTTTTTGCATTGTGATACCTTCCCAAAAGATGGACACAATTTTGTCTTCTCTTCTTGTCTCCTTGTAGTATCACACCAAAAGATGGCAGATCCTTTCGATGGGATTTCACCATAAAAACATCTAATTGAGATATCCAACTTCCTCACATGTGATGGCCATAGTCATGAACAATGAAGACAATGATTTCATAGACTTTTTATATCGTTTAGGATCATGGTGTCAGATTTTTATCGTAGAAAGTCTTTTTAGGAGGAGAAAATTATAAGAGTCATCATAATGAAGAAAATGGAAATGGCTAAAGAACTATGATAGAAAAGTTTCCATTTACCACATAGTTCTTCTAAAAAGAAAAAACCTTTTAACTACAAAGAATCTGACTTGTGGGGCCCAAGAAATAACAATAATACATCATTGCACAAACTCCTACAAAGTGATGTCTAGATTAAAAGTTCTTAAACATATATTTTATTCAATTACGGAGAGGATATGATTTTTATCTTGAATGGTTAGACATGAACTTTATGTTAAACTCATAGTGCACCATGGATCCAGCAAATATACAACATAAAAATAACAAAACAAAGACTAAAAGAGAACACAACAAAATCGCACTCAAGTTTCAATAGAAACAGTTTGGAGAGAACAAAATTTACTTTCTTCCATAGAAGATAACATCATACAAGTGATTCTCTCACCTCCTTTTTTTCTTTTTTTCGATGGAATGCACATCTTGGGAAAACCCTCCAAGCACTTCCCCTCATTCCAAGGATGGTACTCAGATAAATTGGCCGAATGCAATTTTGGCAAACTAACCTGATGGGGACATCAAGTGAGGTCCAATAATACCATACAGGCAAGCAGCCCAGGGACTTGACCCCATGACCTCTTGATTGTACTTCACAACACTCAACCGGTTGAGCTAACCCACTGTGCTCCATATGTTGATGACTAACTTTGATGGCTTTCATATGTTGTTTTTGTGTGTCCTCGTGTTGTTTCTTCCGTGTGTCCTTATGACTTCCATACTTAGGTGCAACTAACCTAAAATGGATGACCATGAAGATTGCATATCCATTCATGGGAACTGCCACTATTTTTCTTCTTATTTTTAGTGAATTTCTCACAAGTTGCAATAACGTTTTTTAGGACTGTTACCCACCAAGTTGCACTAGGATGGACTTGCAGTTGAGCCGACAAAGATTGAACAAGAAGTTGTTCAAAATCAGAGTTCAGAAGTCCAACTGGCCAATATGGCCACCTTTCTTCTTCTTCTTCTCTATACCGCATTTCCATGTCCCCCCCCATGGGAAATTGTAATAAGATGAATCAAGCATGATGAAATTGTAAAAGGCTTAGCCTCCTAAGATTTAATCATGAGTGCATTACTCGAGAGTGTTTTTTTTACTTATTAATTATTACTTGCTTGAATTAATTTTTAAGAGTTATAATTTTTGAGTATTTCACTCATTTCCTCCAAAGTTGGAGTGTGCACTGATGGTTAGGCCTTAGCTTGGTTATCTAAGTCTAGTGTCTAATATATATAACCATGCTAATCATCATTTTTGAGTCATATGAAAATTGCGCTAAGTTCCCCCTAGGATTTTTTAATGTTTTCAGTTAACAAAAAATTTCCCGCAAAATGGGATATTTTAATTGTAAATAGAATCTAAGTTAAAAAAAAGTGGTACCAGGAGGCATTATATGCCTTGGGGGTATTCATTTTCACACTTAGAATACCCACTTTACCTAGGCATCACCCTTTTGAGGGGAAAAAGTGATTATTTAATCACCTAAAGTCATTTTCTCTCAAAAATGTCAAATAAAAGAGATAAATTAAAGGAAAATCAACATTCCTTTGATTTAGAAAACATGTTGGGAACATGTTTCCCTCATGTCTCCAGTGGTGATGACTTGTCCTTGAGTAAGGCGAGTTTACCAATCGAGAAGGCGAGTTAGTTCATGTGTCTAATGGGAGAAGATCCCAAAGTTGGAACTCGCCCTCCCTTACATACTTGGTGCATTTGTGGAGAAGGGCATCAATCCCAAGAGAGATGACTCACCCTCTCCTCCTACTGTTAAAATAATGTAGCTACAAAGTGTATTCTTATTACTATTTGATATATTATTCATTGGATCAATCCCCATTGTGGATTGATCATGTCAGCTATTGTAAAAGGACCAAATCCCCTTTTGCGGATTGGTCATAATGTAATTGTAAAAGGCAAAAGAAGAAGTCCGCCCCAGAATATATCAAGAGGCCCCAAAATATAATAAAGGTGGTTTTAACCACCCAGTTGGAGAAGTCAGCCCTGCCAGTGAAGAGACACTTCACACGTGCCAGTCTTGTATAAATAAGGAGGCTAGCACCTCACTTAGACACACAACTCACTTGCTCATTGAGAGACAAGATTCAGAACTGTAGTTAGAGAAGAAGGAGAGAGAGTGGCGCATCTTTGGGAGAGAATCTTCAGTACTAGTTTGAGTTATCTCTTAGCATTGTATTGGCTATCTATAATAAGGAAGTTTTGTTGGGTTTTCTTCCCCTAGAGGGTTTCCCAGGATAAATGTTGTGTCTCTTGTGATTGTGTATTTCTCAGTGATCTTGCATTATGCAATTGTTATCTATTGAAATAAAAAGAACTATAATAATGGCTTAAACATTAACATGGTATCAGAGCCAAGCTGAAGAGAGCATCTTTCACAAGAGAAAAGTGAAAAACGTCACTGTTACCGTACATGAAAATTAGGGCTTTTGTTGGTGAGGTATTTCAGCCCTAAAACCATCTAGAAAAGTGTGCCCTCCCCCAAGGATCATTTTGGCACCTTCAGTGCACCTTTTCAGTGGCTAGATCTCCCGGAAAGTGAAACCCTAGTTTCACAAAGTACCAAAAAACCAGAAAACCAGAGTGCCAAAGTACTGGAAGTACCAGAAAACCAGAAGCACCAGTCCAGAAATCCGCAGATCAAGTTTGAGGGGGTAAAAGTTGGATTTTCAAAAATCTGACTGCACCAGCTTACTCACCTCAGCTCAGCGCATCTATCCCCTGGATCAGAATTTCAAAATTCAAAGTTTGAAAAATTAGGGTTTTCTCATAAAACCCTAAGTTGCAGCTGCAGTTGCAGTCTCAGAACCAGTTGCAGTTGTAGTACCAGTTGCAGTCGTACTACCAGTTGTCGTCACCCTTGAAGTTTTTAAAGAGTTGGTAATGATTATCGCTGCTGCCAGATGGTGCCACCACCTGCAAATGCTATCAGAGGTATGTACTCACATATGTTTAAATGGTTAAACTTTAAAGAGTATTTGCAGGAGAAGGGATCTCTTGCCATAGATCTAAAAGGATCTCAAGATCCAACACATTTAGAGGAATGATGCAACCCAGGTGTGATTATTCTGATATGCATCTATTTGTTATGACATTATTTTGATCAAGTGTTGCATGTTGTAGCTATGACCATCATTCTAACCTTTGATCAGAATTTGAGTCAAGGTATTAGATGGACTAAAAGTTGAGATCATAGAACTTATCCTCTAACCCAACCTTCTATCAAGATAGTGTGTTGTCTTAGTACAGAAGACAGGTTGAAGAAAGCACGCGTCATCTTGAGTGAAGGAGACTCGGAAGAAAAGCAAGCACTCATTCCTGAGGACAAGGCTCCAAGTTTGATTAATCAAGTTAATAAGATTCAAAGGTACACATGACAAGTTGATGACTATAG